>PVJI01002365.1:0-147080 GCA_004026765.1 Micronycteris hirsuta
CTAGATTAAAGCTGATACAAAAACAAGTGGTTTCTCCAGGTCTTGAAAAAGGTCAGTCCTGTAACTTCCAGCTTATTACTGGGAGTGAATAAACTGGCTTTTAGAAACAAGGAAAATATAATGATAAAACTTACCTTCAGCACAAGAGCCGCACGATGCCTTGGGTGCGGCCTGTGAAAGGAGTAACTGCCACGGGTGTGTGAGTGCTCTGTGTCCCCGCGGTCCGTCACACACAGAGCGCAAACCACCTCACCACTGTGGCTCAGTGTCACCAAGTACTGAAGATGATTTACAAAGGTTTTGATGACACACAGAAAGTTCCTAAAGTTTTGACAGAACTTAAAAACCAATGCAGAATATGGATTCTGTTCAAGTAGAGAATATAAAATCTAAACCAAAACACATTTTGATAGCTATGTATGCAAAATTTATATTTACAACAGAAATAGTATCAAATCCTTGTCATTCATACCTTAGCAGTACATTGATACCTTTACAAGGAGCATCATATAACAATTTAATAGTTTCTTTTTTCTCCTTTATCCAGGATCTTTTGTGAGAGGCACTTATAAAGAGCACTTTTGGCGACGCTATAACAAACATACACGTAAAATAATTGTATATTTTACTATGCTAACAAAGTATTGTTGATAAAGAAATTTTTATAAATTCAAAAATAGGTTGTTGGTAATATGATTACCTTTAAAGCATTGATTTGCATTCACAATATTATTTCATCAATCTTAAACAGAAGTTCCATCTATAAAATGTTCTACAGTTTTTTCCTTTTTGAAAAGGAGGTAAATAATAGCAGGTAAGATACTCATAAATTCTAGGTAAACAATATCAACCTCATTTCACAGCACTGATTAGTAGAGAACATTTTCAATTAAAGTGGCATACAATTTATAAAAATAGAATGGTTACATAATGCAAAACACTGCCCTCCCTTGTGAAGAATGTATGTGTGTGTGCATGTGTGTGTATTGTGTGTGTATATACATATACATATTCCTTACGAGTTTCACTATTAAATAGCCCTTATTCAAGTATTTTTTTTCTGGTACCTCTTGAAATAATCACCTTGCTATATACTATTTGTAAATACATAAGAAAATAAAAGGTTAATCTAAGAAAAGGTTAAAAGTTTCAGTGTGGTTGGCTTTGCCACTCACTTTAGTGAAACCCTGATTTTGATTCAAAACAGGTTTGGGTGCCATATTAAGTTTAACAACTTAGTCAAAAACATATATATTTAAGTGTCAAATATTTAGTAAATATCCAATATGCGAACATTAGAGCAAAATCAAAAGTTTGTATTAATCTATTCATCACCCAATCTTAATCCCCCAAATTCATTTATATATTATAACTGAAATAATACACTAATATACAATATACCTGCTAACAAACAAATAGGTAGCCATAAATAAAACTTTATTCTTTAATTCCATTTACAAGCTACCAAATATGATGTATTGTACACAGTGCTGACACTTAAATGGCTGTCGTCATGGAAGGATCCAGACTAAATGAAAGCTGTAGATAAAGATAAAAGCAAAGTAATACTGTAACATAAAAGTGGCAAAAACACAGTTTCGCCACAATGAAATCACTCAGATTTGTAATTATACATGAGTGCTGGTTAAAACACAGTCCGAGCGCCATGCGATTCTCAGGTTTATTGTTTGCAGTCCAGCTAAAATCTTATAGTTATTTTGTATTTTGTAGTCATTAAAATAAAAAAAAAGTTAAAAATGATAGCAGCAACAAGCAATTCCTGTGACAGGAAGGCAAGGGTTAAAACTAAAAAACGTTTATACAGTGTGTTTAGGGAAGAGTGCGCTGCTCATCTTCCATCAGCAGGAGTCCGACTGAGGGACAACATGATTTGGGCAAACCGCTCACACAGCTCGTGCGTGGAATACGGAGGTATCTTCGGTGGCTCCTGAAAACCTTTAATCTCTGTAGAACAATCAAGCAGTTTTGGCAGGAAATCTGTCAGCTTCTCTTGGAGGTTTGCTGCAAAATACAAACAGAGGTAACTAAGGATAGACAGCCAGTTAGAGAAAATTACCATCTTCAACAAGATTTATAAAACTTGAAGTGGCCAATTGATGATTCATTTAAAAATAGATAAAACAATTACCATTTTCAGGGAAAAGATAAAAGATAAATGGCAATGGTAGAATTCACAGCTTAATTTGTAAATAAGAAAAAAAGGAATAATATGAATATTACAGAATATAAAAATGACACAAATAAATATAACATTTAGTTCTAACTGCTTTCATTTCCAACCACCTCAGATGCCCACTACCATTGTTTAAACTTACATTCCATTTCTTGTCCAAGATAAGAACACCATCGATTTCTCATATCTTCCACAGCAATTATATCTTTCTCTTCCATTTCATCCACCAATAACAAGGGCAAAAATGGAACAATAAACTCGTTCATAATAATCAGACCGTTGTTTACTTCGCAATCCTCTCCAGATTCAAACAGTTCTGCTGCTTGCTCATTTAATTTCTTAATACAATGAGAAAAAAAACCAGGTTTGTTTCCTTCTTTAATGAAATAAAAATACCTGTAATTGTAAATACTGAAGACAACATAATAAATATGTCCACAAACAGTATTAGAACAAATGGCAATGAAGAAAAATAATCTCAGCCTGTCCTAGCTAGCAGGAAGTCTCTTGGAATAAGCTATGTGTTTAACAACAGAAATAAGAGAAAAAGAAGTGGGGAAAATATTGTTGTCATGTTTCTAAACTTCATGTTCAGCTTATATTGACCATCACTACAGGGGCCAATTTTTATTTATTCTCCAGGGATGAACTTCCCCCAATACTAAAATTTAATAAGCACTGAAAGTAATTTTAAAAATAAAGAAATTCAAACTCCATATTAATTAAAAAAAAAAAAAAAACTTCATTGTCTCCATAAATGTCCACTGAGTAAGAAGGGCTATACTGCTTGGTACAAACATATAAAGGTAAACAATGAATTCATTTAGCCCTTCGAAAAATTCTTACTGAGTTCATGCCACATGCCAGAAACTGTCCTAGATGCAGGTATACACAAGTGATCAATACAAAAAACTTTCGTGAGCTTACAATGTGGTATAGGGACCAGAAGGCTTTTTCAGTAAATACAAGATAGGAAATATTTTAGTCTTTGAGGGCCATATTGTTTCTGTTGCAATTACTCAACCCTGCCATTGTTCCACAAAGGCAGCCATGTACAATATAAAGTGAGCAGTTTTTACTGTTTATGCTACAACAATTGTCCCGGTTTTGTTTTCTCTCCCTTGCCCCATCTCCACCCTGCCCCAGGCCTTCCCTCCCTCACTCATTCCCCGTATCGCTGTCCGTGTCCACAGGTCCCACGGGCCAGGCATAACTGTTCTTTGACTGGTCCCTTCGCCAGCTTTCATCCAGGCCCCCGCCCCTTCTAGCAGCCGTCAGTCTGTTCTATGTGTCCATACTTCTGTTTCTGTTTTGTTCTCATCAGTTTATTTCATTCATTAGATTCCATATACATGTGAGATCATATGATATTTGTCTTTCACTGACTGGCTTATTTCACTTAGCATGATATTCTCCAGATCCTCCGGAGCATGGTTGTGTTTTAATAAAACTTTATTTACAAAAACAAGTGACAGGCTGGAGTGTAGGCCAAGTATGCTGACTGCCTAATCTAGAACAAATAAATTCTTAAGATAAGAAATACTGACAGAAGAGAGAGATAAGGAATACAGAAAGAGCTATAATATTTAAGGATTTAGGTTTGAAATCTTATGTTTATAGCATGACAAATACGATTTTAAATCATCATAGTTTTAAGCTGAATTTCAAATATGAAAATGATATTATTTTTATGTCATTCTTGTGCAATTTATCTTTAGTTAGGAGAAAGGCTTATGTTAAAAATCTAACTAAGCCACTGACTAATTATCTAATCTTGAGCAAATAAGTAATCTCTTAGCTTCAGTTTCCTTATTTGAAAAATGATACCATTACCTTCCTTATATAGTGGTTAAGAAGATTAAATGAGGTAAATCTTGAAGTATCTACAATACTGTAATTTTTATAATATGCATTCTCTTTTTATTGTTGTTCAGTTATAGTTGTCCTGCCTTTCCCCTCATTGTTCTGTGCTTTCTAAGACATATCCTTATTTATTTATTTTCTAAAGATTTTACTTATTTTTAGAGAGAGGGGAAGGGAAGGAGACAGAGAGAGAGAGAGAAACAGCAACGTATGGTTGCCCCTCACATGGCCCTCACGGGGACCTGGCCCGCAACCCAGGCATGTGCCCCGACTGGGAATCGAACCGGGACCGCTTGGTTCCCAGCCCGCGCTCAATCCACTGAGCTACACCAGCCAGGGCTAAGACATGTCATTATTATTTTAAAATTTAACATTAATTTTGGCACGATCAGGTCTGTTTTCCGAAAATCCTGGCAGTATTATATATTAGAGGACAGACTGGGAAGTAGTAACTGAAGTCAAGAGGGTAAGAACCTCAACTGCGGCAAAAGTGCAACGGGCACAACGAAGACGGTACAGAAAATACTGAAACAAACGACAGTCCGGCAGCTTTGACAACTTTACATTCTCCTTTCCACCCATCCAATATGGTGCATTTCTGGTGCCAAAAAAAGGCGACACAGAATTTTAACAGTTTATAATAACAGTATTTCAGCACAGAGATAGTAAAAAATATTTGAGGAAAAAGCTAATGACTAAGTTAAAAAATGCAGTGTGTCCCTATGCCCTGCAGTGATCACAATGACCTTCTGATTTAGGCGCACCCAATCCACCGCTGGCTGCACGGCTCGGAGAACTCTCATTATTTTTCTGGGATCACAGTAATTCCTCCTGCTCTATGTAGCCTCTCCTCTTCCATGGAAAGGGAGTGGCAGAGTGATGAAGAAATCCAGATATAAACATGTAATCATTCTGATCTCATTTTAAGAACATTTATTGTTTATCACATGTAATACTTAGGTTCCATAAAGAAGATAAGATAAAGAACTTAGTGTATTCTCTCATTTTAAGGGAGTAAGCCTAGATTATAGACATCATCGTGATTCTTACGCCATCAGAGTTTATAGAGTCAATCACTCATCTATCAGTCTGGGAACTTTGCTCAATGGAAGACAAAAAAGATGAAGTAAACAGATAAGCCAGTCAGAGAAAGACAGATACCGTATGATTTCACTCATATGTGGAATCTAATGAACAAATTGAACCAACAAGCAAAACAGAGACAGACTCACAGATGGAGAGCAGCTGACAGCTAGTGGGGTGGGGGTGAGGGGGCGGAGGGCCTGAACGGAAAGGAACAAGGGCTCACAGACATGGACAACAGTGTGGCGATTGCTGGGGGACAGGGGTATAAGAGGACTAAATGGTAATGGGAAAAATACAATAAAGATTAAATTAAAAAAACAAATGCTACATGCATTCAACTTACTAGTAAACATTCTCTTCTATAATGTGATATCAGCTCTTCATCATGTCCTCTGTATGGGCCTTTGGACAACAGCTCTTTGTTATTCTGATAAGCACAAATAAGGAACAGCAAGGAATCTATATAACTTGAAAATTGTAAGAAACATATAGCATTAGTATTTCATATAAAAAGTCAACTATAAGTATAAAACATTTTAAGTATTTACATTTTGATCATCTAGAACATTATAATAAAAGCTATTATCTGATGCATTGTAAGCCTAAGAACCATGTTTTAAAAATAGACACATTTGAACCCAGGAGATAGTTATGTCTTAAAAGTGAAATACAAAAATCAAAAAACAAAACCAAAAAAAACTAAGAGAAAAGGTCATAATTGATGAATTCAGGTAGTTCCTTTTGTCTGCTTTGGCATTTATTTTCCTGATGTCTTTCACTTAGATTCAAAATTAAGACTGAAAGTCAATAAACTACTTGTTTATTAGCATGAAGTCATTTTTTGGTATGAAAGGCAGAGTGTTACTTTGTGTTCTGATGCAGTGACTGTTTGGTCAGGTTTTTTCTATGCCACGGGCACAGGTCCACTCACTGAAAAAAACGTAAAGACAGAAGAATCTTTGAGGGAGATGGAGGAAGTGAAAATGGGAATGAATGCGTTTAGGTCTGGGGAGCCTCGTAGGAAGCACAGACACAAGAGAGAGGCCGAAAGGGCAGTCTCTGTATGATACTGAGTACAAACAGTGTTAATTTGTTATAAAGATCACATCTACATGTTATGAAGTTCAAACTAGTACTGATAAAGGGAGGAGAGAAAAAATGTTTGAGTGTTATATTTGCCTTTAATTACCTTTCTTCTAACATGCTACAGGAAAAAATACATGCAGACATAGATTTCTATAACCAAAACATGAAAGACATTTTAAGGTATCTCCATTGTGTTAAGTCTGTCCAATCATAACACTCAGAAAAGTGGAACATCCTCAAAAGTGAAAAATTACAAAACGCTAGGGTAAACTCTCAATTAGTGTTGTTATTTATTGTTTAATTTCATGTGTTCAGATATAATTCAGTTCTCTACTCCAATGGTTAAATGTAGAATTATGCATCTGTATAATTTATAAAAATCAAATTATACACATGAAACTGTCCTGAAAAAATAAGTTATTTTATATATTTATTAAAAATGACTTCTTCCAGAATTTGTTTTTGAGAAAATCCAAAATTATGAAACTTTATTTTGAAATAATATGGATACAATTTCAGCTAAAGATTTTTTGTTTTATTTATGAAAAAAAGAAGTGACAGTAATATTAAATGTTATTTTATGCCATGAAGTTGAAGTAGTTTGTTGGCACATCTATTTTTTCTTTTACAGCTATTAAGTTTCCTATTACAAAGGTCTCCCCTGAATGACATTCATATCTGGCCTCCTGGACCTGAGTCACTTCTCTGAGAAGAGCCTTGAAACCATGACTTTGTTCCAATTTTCTACTGAGGTTCCCAAAATGTTCCGTATTTTATCAATTTTTAAAGTTTTGTAAGTATATTTTCAAATGAATCAGAGTAAGAGTCAGCAGTCCATTTACCGCATTCTTATTTAAGAGAAAATAAGACTGTGTAGCCTGGCGGACTCCCTTTTTATCTTCACTTACACTCCTCACATGCCTGTAAAATCAGGATTACTAAAAACATGATCTTACTTCACCACTCACAGAACTGGCAATGACCTATCAATAACTGTTCCATTCATGGCTTTCAAGTATTATATTTTCATTAAAAACAAATTTGACAGAACCTACTGGCAATATTTTACATGTTCCTAGCTATGATAACTGCCATAGTTAAAGTGACAAATTTAACATTTTACATTACTCTATAAGTATTATTTGTCACCATTACTAACTTTCCAGTCAATCCTGCAAATTTAATTAACATTTGCTATACTAGAATACTGACTATAGAACAAATATTTGAGATAAGGAAATTATAAAATTTCAACATATTTCCAAGTTATATCTTTTTAAAGACCTTTAATGGATGTTAACTAAAAAAAAAAAAAAACTAATATAGACACTATGCAGACAGCTATAAAGTGACAGCTTCCCCTTTTTAATTCTGAATGAGATGAATGAATAATACTTTTTGTGCTTAAATGATTTCATTGCATTATCCAGAAATACAGGGGTCTCTATTTTAAGGTTTCTCCTCCAGTTAGTTGTGTGACAGTGACAAAGTTACTGCACTGGGAAGCTTGTTTTATTTCTTTTTTAAAATAGCATTTTGGTCTGAGACACTCTTTTGATTGTAACATCATATTAATCCTTTTCTCACATTAGTACAAATCTGAGAAATCCTAATGTGAATTTAAATATTAGGATTATATTTATATAATCCTAATTATTAATAGCTGTTATCAAAATAGTTTTCTATTTCAGTGGCCAATGTGAAGTGAATTATGTTATAAATTATACAATAATTAGGACTTTGATAATTTGCATCCAAGTATTAATATTACTTTTTACTTTTGTGGTAACTTAAACTGCAGGAATAACAGCATTGTGTACTGTCCAATGTGCAGAGCAGCGCTGCCCAGCAGAACTTCTGTAAGGAAAGAAGTGCTCTGTCTCTTGGACAATGTGGTAGTTACCGCATGGAGCTGCTGAACATTCACCATGTGGCTAGTATGACTGAGAAACTACATTTTTAGTTTTAAAAAACTTAATTAAATTTTCACACATGGCTGGTGGCCACCACATTGGAGATCGCAGCTCTAGAAGTAAAGGTCTAAGTTATCATTTAAGAAAAAATAATTTCGTTACCTAGTGGGGCAAAGGGAAAGACAGAGGAGGGGGTAGGGAAAGGGGAAGAGAAGGAAGAAAGAATTAAATATACCTTTTACTTTGTTGCAATATGGCACTATTTAAAATACAGTACTTTTTAGAATAAATTACTAGTCAAGTTAAATTCATGTTAAAGGATATAAATAAAGAAATACATAGAGAAATAAGTAAATGCAAACTAGTGAGTAATCTGTAATGGCAAACAAATCAATTTCCATCTTTTCTTCTTGGTAACAATTAAAATAATAAATAAAATAAAATAACAATAATAAAATAAAATATAATAATATAATAATATAACAATAAAATATAATAAAATAACAATATTAAAGTAGATATACCTTTAAACCATTTGGAATTTAAATGAAAAAAAAAACCAATATAAAATGTTTGCAGTCACAATGCTCAGAAGAGATCAGATTTCTACAGCTACATTTTTTTTATAGTCATGGAAAACTCAGGCAGAGATAGACTGGGAAAGCTCCCTCTGAACTGAGGTATGGATTAGACCCAGAAGGACTGTGAAAGGCAGGCGCCTGGAGGGAGCTGTTAGGGAATACAGAGAGCGCCGTGTGCCGGGCTGCCAGCGCCTCCGATGTCCAGCACACTTCAGGGCTTCTGTCCAACCCCACCTCATCCTAAGCCTCAGCTGTAGTATCTCAGAGCTGATACAAAGATACTGATACCAACCTCACAGATTTAATTTCAAATAAAAAATACATTGTATGTGGGGTATATGAAACTCTCTGTATTAACTGTGCAATTTTTCTGGAAATCTAAAACTGTTTTAAAATAAAAAACAGTTTATGAAAAATATATAATGTGAATAAAATCTTTTCTATAGATAATGTCGTATCTGAATAGAATTAAGTACAAAAATTGAGCTCTTCTTTTCATGTCCACTTTTCCATACCTTTCTTTCTGAAAATTTTCCAGCCCACTTATGAGATATATGGTTGTTTCCCTGAATTTCCTATAATCCTGATGCCAATCCTGTAGGTGAAAGAAAATATTAAAGGTTTACACAGGAAGACAATAAAACTATGATGAAATTTCATCATAAAGTAATACACTGTTCTGATAAATTAATAGAAGTGAAGAGTTCAAAATTAAGATAAACGAGCTAAATCAGGGAGGGGAACGTGGGGAATGGGTGAAGAGGAGAGGGGTAAGTACAAATAGGTCGTTACAGAAGAGCCATGTGAATGCAAAGTACAGTGTAGGACATGGAGAAGCCAAACAACTTATGCACATGACCCGTGGACATGAACCATGTTAGGGCGACGGCCTGAGGGAGTGGGGGTGCTGGGTGTAGGCAGGTAAAGGGAAAAAATCAGGACAATGGTAATAGCATAATCAAGAAAATATAATTTTAAAAAATCATGAGAAAAAATACAATAAAGGTTAAGTTAAAAAAGACTTTAGCCCTGTCTGGTGTGGCTCAGTGGACTGAATGCTGGCCTGTGAACCAAAGGGTTGCTGGTTAGATTCCCAGTCAGGGCACATGTCTGGGTTGCAGGCCAGGTCCCCAGTGGAGGGATGCGTTAGAGGCAACCACACATTGATGTTTCTCTCCCTCTCTTTCTCCCTCCCTTCCCCTCTCTCTAAAAACAAATACATACAAATCTTAAAAAAAAAACAACAAAAAAGACTTTAATTTCTCACAAACAAGATTACTTATTAGTAAAATAATAAAAAGTATTAGACATTGATGAAAAATTAAACAACAAAGATTGCATTACAACAACAGTTAGGATATAATCAACCTGGTTATCTCTCGCTCTAAAATTCCTCAGTATAAAAAGCATATTATGAAAATATAAGATAGAGTAAAAGTAGGCTTATAGTTGTGAGTACACAAACCACCAAGTTTATTCTTGTATTATTATGTATTAAATATTGTTATTTTCCATATGAATAACTCTAAACCTACTTTTGCCCTACCTTGTATTATACTTATATATCTACATCACACTGAATGTAGGACGTAAATAAAGCTACTCTAATGTGACTCAAAGCTTGAAAACTATTATTTGATGAGGAATTTAAACTAAAAATAAGTTTTTTCATAATGAATTTATTTAACCTTTAATTCTGCCAAATTCATTTTGAATTTTTTTATTTTATTGTTTTAACTGAATTTATTGGGTTGATATTGTTTTATAGAACCAAACATGTTTCAAGTGTACAACTCAACAAAACGTCAGTCATGTGCACACTGCATCGTGCACCCGTCACTCAAAGCTAAGTCTTTCTCCATCCCCACCTATCCCCCCTTTGCCCACCTCCACTTACCCTCACCCCCTTTCCCTCTGGCTACCATCACACTGTTGTCTGTATCCAGGTGTTATATACCTTTTTTTTGCTTAATCTCTTCACCTTCTTTTATCAGTCTTCCAACCCCTTATCCCCTCTCACAGAATCAGTCTATGTATCCATGCTTCCATTTCTATTTTGTTCATTAGATTGCACATATAAGTGAGATCACATAGTATTTGTCTTTCTCTTAATGGTTTATTTCACTTAGCATAATAATCTCCAGGTCCATCCATGCTGTCACAAAAGGTAAGATTTCCTCTTTAATGGACACATAGTATTCCATCATGTAAATGTACCATAGCTTCTTTATCGGTTCATCTAGTGATGGGCATGGGCTGCTTCCAGGTCTTGGCCATTGTTAATAATGCTGCAGTGAACACAGGGGTACATATATTCTTTGAAATTAGTGTTTTGGGTTTCTTTGGATATATTCCCAGAAGTGGGATTGTTGGGTCAAAAGGCAGTTCAATTTTTAATTTTTTTGATGAAACACCATACTGATTTCCACAGTGGCTGTTCTAGTCTACATTCCCACCAACAGTGCAAAAGGGTTCTCTTTTCTCCACATTCTTGTCAGCACTTGTTGATTTATTGACGATAGCTATTCTGACAGGTATGAGGTGATATCTCATTGTGATTTTAATTTGCATTTCTCTGATGATTTTGACGTCAAACATTTTTTCTTATATCTGTGGGTGCTCTGTATGTCTTCCTTGGAGAAGTGTCTATTCAGGTCCATTGCCCTTTTTTAAAATTGGGTTGTTGGTTGTTTTTTTGGTGTTGAGTTGTATAAATTCTTTCCACATTTTGGAAATTAACTCCTTATCAGATCTGTTATTGGCAAATATGTTCTCCCATTCAGTGAGCTCCCTTTTCATTTTGTTGATGGTATGCTTTTCTGTGCAAAAGCTTTTTAGTTTGATGTACTTCCATTTGTTTTTTTTTTTCCTTTGTTTACTTTGCTCAAGGAGATATATATACCAGCAAAAATACTGCTATAAGAAATGTCTGAAATTTTATTGCCTATGTTTTCTTCTAGGATTTTTATGGTTTCACAATGCAATTCCTATTAAAATACCAATGGCATATCTCACAGATCTAGAACAAATATTCCAAAAATTTATATGGAACTACAGAAGACCTCAAAGAGCCTCAGCAATCTTGAGAAAGAAAAATAAAGTTAGAGGAAAAACACTACCTGATATCAAACTATACTCTCTGACCATAGTAATTAACACAGCATATACTGGCACAAGAACAGGCATATAGATCAATGGAATAGAATAGGGAACCCAAATCTTTATGGTCAATTAATATTTGACCAAGGAGGCAAGAATATGCAATGGGGTAAAAACAGTCTCTTCAACAAATGGTGTTGGTAAAATTGGACAGATACCGGAACAAAAATGAAACTAGAACAACTTATGCCACATATAAGAATAAATTCAAAATGGATTAAAGATGAATTTGACTTTACACGTGGCAGGTGAACAGTCTATTCATCTGAGTCACAGTGAAAAGGACAGATGCATCTCACTTCACTGCCCTACCTCCAAAAAGCCAAATATAGGGCAAGTAATAGGACTAAGCAATTCAGAACCGACATCCTATTAACTCTAGAAAACAAAAAAAAAATCATGATAATTTTTCCTTAACTTATTTAATAAAAATTGATTCAAGGAAAACCATAACTGAAATATAACATCGGATTAACCTAAAAGAGATACTGATAATATAAGTATTAAAGCTCTTACATACACACCATTATAAGCAAATTAAAGAAACATGTAGACCAATTAGTTATTGACCAATGAGATTCTCCCTGACAGTAAACTACTTTAAGTTTTAAGTTTTAGAGGCATTATTTTTATAGTTAGTAGACCTTAATAACGAATAAAGGGAAAATCTGTTTTGCAAATATAACGTTAGCATTCCTGGGAAAGTATTCAAGATGCCATTTTATTGCCATTAGAATTGCCTCAGAAGTTATGTGTTAGTAAACTTCCTCTGTAAAAGGCTAGACACAGTGAAAGTTTTAGGTTGTACAGATTACTCAACTCTGTGACTGCAGTGTGAAGACACACATAAATAAATGGTGCGTGCCAATAAAACTTTATTTATAAAAATAGATGGTAAGCTGGACTTGATTTTCAGGTCAAGGTTTGCTGATCCCTAACTTAGAGTAAGACAAAGATAGGTGAGATATAACAAAATCCAAATGCATGTTATGTGAATACCTGTAAGATTTAATGGTTCTGCAGTTTGAAAAAATATAACACGTTTTTAGAATAAAAATATGCTGAATCCAATCTGATGAATCAGCCCTGGGGAGGAACTGCAGAATCAAATCACAATTAAAAGTTAAGTCCCTCGTAACCTGAATTTTGGGAACAAGGAAGAGTTAGCAACCAATTTGCTTGCCATCTGTGTCATGTATCACGCGTCTGTTGATTTGGGGCTATGTTCTAGATCTTCTATCATGCTTTATTGTTCTAATTTTCCTACTCTTAAGCTAATATTCTTAGAAACATAATAGTTATCATGTCTTTACTTCTAGTAAAATAAGCCTTCTTACTTTGTTCTTCTTCAAGAATGTCAGGACTAGACTGATACCGTTGTATTTCCATAAAATTTGTGATTCAGTCTATCAAGCTCCCTAAAACAACTTGCTAAAAGTTTGATAGAAACTGCAGTGAGTTTATAAACCATTTAGAGGAATTCTGTCATCTTTATAATACCAAGTTTTCCAAACATGATACATATTATTCATTAATATAGGTCTTCTTTAATGTCTCCTAAAGTCATATCCATCTTTTGTTAAGTTTATTTCCAGGTATTCTATAGTTTTGGCTGATATTGTAAATGATGTTACTTTTTAATATTTATTTTATTTGTTATAATCAAAATATATATAAAAGAATAAAATTGATATTTGGCAAAGCTCTCTCGTTAGTTCCAATAAATTTATTTGTAGATTTTGTTTGTATTATATTGGCATAAAATTGAAAATAACAACTTTGTTTCTTCTTTTCCAGTCTTTCACTTCTCGGTTAATTTTGTAGCCTCGCTGCCCTGTCTGAGCCTGCAGTACCACCCTGAACGGAAGTGGCGACAGCAGGCATCCTTGTTTTCTCCCGATCACAAAAGGACAGCTTCCGGTGTCCACAATTCTAAATACTGTTGTAACTCTGTTTTTGTTTTTTGAGGCACTCTTTAGCAGATTAAAGTAGTTACCTTGTATTCCAGGTTAGCTAAGGGTTTTCATAAAAAAATGACTGTTTTCTGTATCTTTCTGTCATATTATCTGTTATAATATGGTGAATTACCATAACTGTTTATGGGAATCTAAAATAATTAAGTGGAACCAAACATTAATCAAAGCACTCATGAAAGCAACTGAAAATATACTGGATTTATAAACTGAAAAAGGCACTATGTAGTTAAACATATGTATGAATAATGTATTACAAACATTACATTTAATAATATACATATATATGAAACATATATAACATAAATTTAAAGTTTAAAAATATTAAGTATTTGAATCGGTAAATTTAAAAAGATACTAATTTCTGAAGTCAAAGACAGAGAATTTTGTGCACAAAATTACTGCAAGCCCAACACTTGTGTGTGCTCTCTTACACACACAACAGTGTCTAATAATGATAAAATACAGGTGTGGTTCAAGGGTTAAAATACATTTCTAACATCCCATAAATGTGGATGAACAAATAAAGAAAAAAATGCAGCACGGCTTCAGTAAAGGATAGCATTTAAGAACGCAAGTTCTAAACTGAACTAACAAGCAAAACAGAGACAAGATTCATAGACAGAGCACAGGCTGACAGCCCCGGGGGTGGGGGTGGGGCGGGGGAGGGCTAGGAAGGTGAAGGGATTGAATAAAAAAAGGAAAAAAAGAGAGAGGAAGAACTCATGGGGGAAACAAAAAGAACACAGGTTCTGTTAACCAAGTTTAACCTGCTAGCTGAGAAAAACTTTGGTAGGTTACTTCACCACTGTATGACTCATTTTCTCAGGGGCTTAGCTGGGCTAAAATGAAAGGAAGATCAGGCAGGGAACCACAGAATTTCTCCATCTACAGTTCAATCTCTCAAAAGCACATTACCTCATATTCCTCCAAATTTACTTCTTCAGGTTTTATCATTTCAAGTTTGGCTTGAGCAACTTTCATTATGTTGTGACACCTTTAAATAAGAGAAATATACTCCTAAATCAAAAGCAAAATCCATAAAAACTGAAAAATATATGTTATACAAAACTATCCAACACATGAAAGTGAAATCCACTGTCACTGAGGAAACAACTCCTAAATAACTTAAGTGAAAACGTGTTTAGGGACCAATGCTAGATAGTTACAAAGTATATAAAAGACAGTCCCAGTCATTCTAAGTTAAATTTACTATGTTACATTTATATATAGTGTTTAAATTATATTCTATGAATAAAGATTGCATAGTTAAAAAATTTGTTCAAAAAATAATTTATATTTATTTAGCAAGCTCAAGGAGACATTACATTTTATTTTCCACCAAATGGCATTATTTGTAAATAGTAAAAAAGAATACAAAAGTGCCTATTGTGTTAGGTAAAAATGGAAACATTCCAATGAATTTTACGATCAAAATCAGTTAAAGAAATCCCCACAAAATATATTTTAGTTATCACGTGCATCTTAGTCTGACTTTCGAGCAAAACAGAAATTAGGTTTTCAAAACAAACTGACTATTTGCAGTCCCCAGGACAAATAACTGCAAAAGAATGAAAAACTGTGATTATTCCACAAATCTCTTCCCCAAATTCAATAGCATATATTCACTGGAACACAGTGCATTAACAAATAGATAATAAAGGTCATAATCAAAGGTTATACTTCTGAGCTTTTTGTGGTCATATGTAACAAAATAAACGATGCCTTCTATTAAAACTGAAGCAGCCAACTCTCACTCTGGCACTCACTGTCTACCAGGTCCTGTTCAAAACCATTTACTTGTACTATTTCACTTAATCCATGGTGAGGCAGGATTAATCCTAGATGTTCGTTTGTCCTCACATTCTCCTCTGCTAAACATACTTTTCATTCAGTATTTTTGAAACTGTCATAAAAGGATAATTACTTATTTCAGAATTAAAATGCAATTACAGTGAACTCTGAGACAGCATAAATGTTTTCATATTCTAAAATAACTTCTAACACTTTGATCTTTAACAGAGACCTACCTTTTTAAAACAGTACTCATTCTAAATTTAACTGTAAAATTTTAACATTGGTGAATTGTTTTATAGGAGCTTCTAAGAGAAAACATTTTTTTTTGTAAACCAAAATTAATTTATCCAATTATCTGACTCAAAGTATTCACAGTGTAAAGGTTGAGAAATTCTTTTCTTTAAAATATTAAGTTCTATAAGGCAGTGATTATAGTATACTCTTCTGTATATCATTCTATTGCCTAGTTCAGTACCTGGTTCACAATTAAAATGTACTAAAATGATCTGAATAATTTTAAGTTCAAGCTTTTAAAAGTCATGGCTATAAACTGTAGATAAATTACAAGACAACCGTTCAAACTGAGTAAAATCTAATTTTGTCTTTATTTATTGAAATGTCTGTGTATGTGTAAAATAAACATTCAAATATTGCACTGGGAGCTATAAAAGGCAAGGACAATTTGAGTACATGAATTAGATATTTCGTATTTTTAAATTACCTTTCATCAAAACTTAAATTTCTATCTGCAAATTGTTCTAACAATGTTTTCTCAATGATTTTCTTTGGAGCCTGGTTCTGGATAAAGTAGACCACTACATGATGCAGACGATAATCTGTTTCTGGTGGGGTATCCTCTTGGGCCAATTTAACCAATCTTGAATACTCCAACTTAATGGCCTAGGAAAAGTCACAAAATGTCAGTTTTTGTTAATTATAACAATTAAATCCTTCAATATTATAATTTTAATGATTATTGCAGTCAAATGTGCTTTGTTTCCTTTCAAAGTATTACAAACAGGGTAGTACATCTAAGGAGATTGTTCTATGTTCCATAGATTAAAAGAATTTTCTGAGAAAGTGACCACAGAAGCCCTTCTTTATCTATTCATTATACGTTCTTTTTGTTTCCACACAGAGAACTGGTGAAATAAACAAAACATTTAAGTTTACTGTATGAATAATTTTGTAAAACTTAAAAAAGTTAAAAGCCTAGTCAAAGGTCATTCAGAGGTGCCCTGAGGCTGAGACACCAAGCATGTCCCATCCTGTGCTTCCCGGTGCCAGCCTGACGGGGCCTCAGACACCCCAAACTCCAGGGCCGAGACGCAGCTCCATCAGGGTACCCAAAGAATGGCTGGTTCTGGAATGCCTGACAGTATTACTATAATTAACTTTTTGCTGAATGGTCCACAAATAAGGGATAAAAGAGCAAGCCATGAGATTGTAGTTATCTTTAATTCTAGTATTCTTAGGATTTTACTTTTTTGTTTAGATTCCTAAATACGGAATTTCATTTTTTCCAAATAGAGAAATAGCCAAACAGTCCACACATAAAATTTTGACTAACGCATCCTTTATACACTGTCTTCAAGTAACATATTAAGTACCATTTATAAGGGGGTCTGTTTGGGTCTATTTCAGATATATTTTATATCTACTGAATAAACAAGGGAGTAATAATAATAGGCATTTCAAAATTAAAAGAGTGAGAAAGTTATGTCAACTGGAAACAACTATTATGAAGCAATGAAATAAATGTTAAAAAATTTTCGTAATATAAAAGTATTATTACTTCATTAAAATCCTAAGGGCACTTTAATAGGTATATAAACAAATACACAAAAAAGAAAATTTAATTTCTCTTAAGTAAATGAAAAAAGTTAAACTAATCTCACAATTATAATGATCATCTCCACCTCCCATCCCCGTGCATACACATATAAGCAACTAGAATTTGGGAATATTATTATTCTACTTTGTCTGACTTTTACTTTTGTTCATCACAGCAGTCCCGCACTGCCTTTCTCTGGATTTCATCCTAATAATCCTAATAATTGATCAAACTAATCCTAATCCTAATAAATGATCAAATTGGGAGAAAGATCTAGGTAAGTATACTTCCTCATTTATTTTTCCAGATCTGCCTGCCTATGGACTCTTTCACATGACATGTTTACAGGGCACACTCCCTGAGGGGGCTGCCTGACACAGGAACTGACTTGGTTGGTAACTTCTAATTTCCAGGGGAAACCTCAGTAAGTCCACCACCCAGCCTGATGTCAGTTTCACTTTGCAATTCACATTTTTATCAGTAAGAAAGTTAACACTTTCATCACAGTTTTACCACCAGGAAACATACATAACACGTAACAATTAGTATGATCATAGGAAATCCATATCTATAAGTACTTAGGCACAGGGTTGAAAAGCTGCTTCTCCTAGCTAAAAAGCTAATATAAAATAAGCCTGACAAAGATATGCAATGTACATATTTTGGACACCTCTATATTACTTAGTGACTGCACAATGCACATATTACTTTTGTAATTCACATGACAGACTTCTTAAAATCATATATTATCAGCTAGAATTTTCCAAATGCTAGTCATTTACTATACCAAAAATACACATTAATTATAAACAAATGATAATGTTTACATAAAATTACATGCATATGTATTCCTCAATTACACGTGTAAAAATAAAATGTGGACAAATATAAACTTTAGAAATTTGTTGCTGCATAAAAATTACAGGGTAAACCAGAAAGAGACATACATGAGATACAGAAAATACACACAGGACAAGATGTAAAAAGAACCCCCAGCTAATGGTGAAAAGAGATCTTGGGGTGAAGGAAAACCAGTGCAGGCCACGAAGTGCCAGGCAGATTTCCCCAAGATGACAAAATTCACAAAGAACAGAATAAGAGGAGATTTAAGCAAATGGTGGAGAGTTAGAAGTGAAACAGGGATACACAAAGAAAATTAAGCAAACCAAAAAAAAAAAAAACCCACCCCAAAACTAACTCCAAGGAAAATAAAAGCTGAGGTTAAACAAAGTAAATAATAATGTTTAGAAATTAGCTCAATCCTGAGTAGCATACATAAAAATAATACAAAGAATTCCGATTTAATCAACATGACAAGATTTTATGTGTGTGGGGGGCAGACAGTGCAGGGGGAGGGACGGGAACTCTGCATGGGCTGGGACAGGAAAGGGGACTCATTCATATCCCATAGCAGGGAATTCAAAGAAAATGTGTAAACTAAGAATCGCAAAAACAAACAAACCAAAACAAGCATTCTAGTTAAAGTTATGGAAATAATGTCAAAAGGACTAGATAAAATAATTAAAAGTTGTTTCCATAGAAGAAGGGTGTGGGGTGAGTATTGTTTGTAGCATGTATAATTAGAGGGCTCTTTAAAATACACGCAGAGATGAGTTTAATAAAAATAAGACTTCCAATTCAACATAAAGAAACCCAGCTTGATAAAAAATGACAGTGGCACTGTAAACGATAGGTAAGTTTACCACAAGAAATAGATGAAAACTTTAGGAGATACATATTCAGTATATTTTAAGAAAAGAAAATAGCTAGATTTTCTAGGAATAAGGATGAATTTTTAAACATAAAAGTTTTTTTTTTTTTTTTTTTTTAAGAGCAGCTTTTCAACCTTTTTTTTAAGGGACTTTATTAGGGTGATCAGCTCACTCTGGGACCACTTTGCCAGAACTTCTACAGTTTATCACTTAAGGTGTCTGTCTCCCAGGATTTCCCACAGTACTGGGCATACCAGGATGGTTGGTCATGCGAAGCCAAACAAGTTCAAAAGCATTTATTGATACAGGCTACTATGCACGAGGCCTTTGTTTTGTACTACGTATTGAAAGAAATACCGAAAATAAGCAGTTTTTTGAAGACTGAGTTTGATGATGGCAGAGTACAAAAAATTAAGAGGGAAATTTAGATTTTTTATGTAAAATAAGGGAGCATGTGCTTATTGTAGTGAATTATACTTCAATAACGGTGCCTTGTTTTTTAATAGAGAAAACAGAGACTAACAAGGTGATAGGAGTGGAAAAATCCTGGTAGATTTTAGGTTAATCTAACTAAAATGACAAAATATACAGTGTTTTCATTTTTCAAATATGTAAAAGCAAATATCATTGTAATTAAAACACCGTGGGGGTCTGGATTTAGAGGAGAAAAGACTGAGTCATGGAACAATGCACCAGCTTGATGGTCTCACATACCCTGAAATGACTAGGATATCAAAAATTAACCATCGGGAAAACATAAGTGACTAGAAAAATAAAAAGATAACACATAAATGAATCATTTTACAAACAAACCAATAAAAAAGCAATTTAGTGTAATGTGATAATAAAATTAAAGAAAAATATTATAAGATTGACTAATAGTATTACCAATGAGGAAAAAATAAACTATTATCAGAAAGTTACTCAGTTCCTTGTTTTGCTCAATACCCTTTATTTCTTTCAAATACAATAAAAACATAAAACACAATTCAAATTTCTGCTAACGAATCAGAGGTGCACTATTAGGGTAACCCAGGTAAAACACTTTGTTTTTGTTGAATTATCTGTATTAAAAGAAATAAGTAATCAGTCATACGCATGCACAAAAGAAACCCCCAGAACAGCAGGTGACCGTGGCTATGGTAGGAAAGGAGAAATTATACAGGAAATCAAATTTAATTCAAGTAAAGAAAACATTTTAAGAAATCTAATTTAAAAAGTAAGAAAATAAAATGAAAATGTTCATTGTACCTTAAAGAACCCTGCTTCAGGGCCACACCTGTCATATACACTTCTGGATTTACCTATCGCCATGATAATACCTTGCATGTTCGGTGTCATCATGATCTGCCACAAGGGATTTAAAGTAAGAGTTTTTGAATGAGTAATGTAAAAAAATTTAAAAAACCAAAATAATTTCTTCACATGCAAGTTAGAATTCCTTTATTTCTATTTATAATCAAATATTGCATTTTTATAGCAAATGTGATCCAACTGTGATCCAATATGCATGTAAGTATATCTCAAAATCATCTATACAGGGCCACATCTAGTTTATATGGTGCCTTTGTGCAAAATGCAAAAAGGCCTTCTCTGAACCAAAGAATTTTGAAAAGACAGCACCTTCCTTCTTGACAAATTAGAAAAATGTGCTGCTCTCTGAGTAAGAGAAGCATACAGAGCTAGCAACAATCTTTTTATTTAAAAAGGTGCCTCTTCAGTAAGGCTTGGGGTGCTCAGTGAGCATAAGCTTAACTTCAACTCTACTTCCGCCCATCGGCTAGGCATCCCTGCCACACCATACAACCAAACATCCATAAGCAGTAGCCCAGTATCCACAGGGCTTAGTTCCAAGGCACATGCACTGTTAAACCACCACTCCAGTGAATTAAAAAACAAAGCATAACTCTGTTGGTAGCATAAGCATTGCACAAAAGAGAGTGTTATATGATTAATCACAATTCTATTTTTTTTTAATGCCAGAGGCTTACCCTAAAACAAGCACTAAGGTGTTTGAGAAATGAACTAGCATTTTTATTAAAAACAATAATTTCCATAATTTTCAACTGCCAATATGTAATTAAAATAGTTAATTAGAACAACATATGGCATTAAGTACTACATACTTGGGTATATTTTTGTTTTCATATAGCTTATTATTCTTAGCTATTTATACTTTAAAATATCTGTAAAATGAAACAATCAAGATACTATGATAGCTCTTGATATTAGTGCTACCAAGAGACTGCGTCAATCACCTCCGATTCACTGAACCTATTACTCATAGTATTTATTTTGGATTGTATTATGAGAATTGCAGTAACATTAAATTCTTGAGAAAAAAATTTTCTGACCAGTTCCTATCTCATAAACCTGCTTCTTATTCTCATTATAGCCACACTTTCTTACACTGACACAGTAAAACTTACATCTTTATGACACCTCTGATTTTTAGTATCATAAAAACGTTTTAACTCTTATATAATAGTTTATAACCTTGGAGTAAGTCTAGAAGACTTAATTCTTATCTAAGCCAGTAAAAACTAACAAATGATAGAATCCAAGGTCTTCTCTATTGCTACGCAGAAGCAGCTTTCCTGACCCTCCCTGAAATATGGAAAATATCAAAATGTAAGAGTCTTCAGAGGAAAGTGGAGGAGCAGGGAGAATACGATGGGATCGGGATACAGTGCATCTTCACCTGGACTCCCAAAAGAACATATCATGAGAAGCAAAAATGCCTGCATTCTGTTAGAAAACTAAGTAGACGAGAATTAATAGTGAAAAAGGGAAGAAGAGACAGGATGGAGGCCCCACTGTGTGTAAAACACTGGTAGTCATTCAGCAACTGTTGATGAATCATTCGATTAGTAGTCACACAGAGGCTGCAGAAGCAAAAATATCACTCATCACTTTGCAATCAGAATGTATGTTGTGGCAGGAAAAGGTGGGCAAAGGATTATAATCAATAATTCAAGTATAACTGGAAAGAAAAACAAAAGTTATTTTTAAAATGTTCAAAATTTTTGCTTTTTAAACAAATCTTAATCTATCAACCTGAGAGTAATCCAATTCTATGTTGGCATAAAAGAATTAACACTAGAAACATAAAGTTATTATTTTGAAAAATTCCACAAGCTTTCTGCTTAAATTTCCATTTGAAATTCAAAGTTCTGTGAGCAATCGGTAAGGTAATTTCACACCAGGGGTGGCAAAGCTGTATGTTATGCAGCAACAGACATAAGTGAGAGGGTGCAGGCATGCCCAAAGTACTTGTATTAGGTGGCAAGAAGTAAGTAGGAACAGTGCAGAGTGGCATGACCCAAGTACCTCGTCGTCATAACCACCCTCCTTCGACTCAATCATAAATTTCCCTACATGGGGAATCGCCACCTCTACAACTTGCTGGTTAGAAGGTGGTTGGCTTGTAGTACCTTCAGGTTTCTGCAGAAGAAAATCATTAGTATGAACATTAGAAAAGAGAACAACGAAACACCCAGTTTAAGTGCACAGATTCTCAATTCTTTTAAAAATACCTGCATTTGCTTAGTATGAAATAAAACCGCTTAAAACTGAGTATTAGAAGCAAATGCACTAATCAAGTGATAATACAAGATCTCCAGCTTTCCCTTTACATCTCAAACACTAAATTAACTCTTCATTCTTCTCCCCCCACAAAGCATCTCGGACTCTAAATCCTTAAAAATAATAAACAGTGGAGTTGACCTTCCTCTGAACTCAGGAGAGTATGCAGGTTTTCTTTCTCATGATTCTACCTTTCTATCCTGTCTAGTGATCAAATGCACTCCATTTACTCTCCATATTCCCTTGTGCTTAACTCACTCTGTGCGGCCTATGACTTCGCACCATGTATTTACATCATGTGTTCCAGGAGTTGTTTTGGAAAAGCTGCTGAAAACTGATACCATTGTTAACAACATAATCAGTTTTCTCTGTCTTTTCTTTAACAAATTCTATAAATTTCACCAATCCACACTAATAGAATGGAAGCTAGCATGAAATCCAGAAAAGTCCGCTCAAAATGACTCACACAGCTCATTCAAAATACTGTTCAGATGTTATTTTATTGAAGAGCTTTATAACTAGCATATTCACTATTTACCTATAAGCAAATTTCAAAAGTACCTAAAATGCTTCAATGCAGCTTTGCTTGAGTAATTTCAAATTGCACCATAAAAGTTTTCTAAGCAAAGATAAACTTTAGTTTTGATATAAAATAAGCAGAAAACTCTTAATACAATAAAATAAAGGGTTGTGTTTTGATTTAAAATATAGGTACATTTTAGGGATATGAACACATTCTGACTCTATGGAAGTACATAAGTAGAAAGACTTTAATTAAAAGATAAAATAAAACTAATGACCAACAGTGGCACTTCTCCTTTTAAAATAAATGATATTCTTAACTAACATTTTTGAGAAAAGGTTTTCTTACTTTATTTGAGTCCTCAGTGTGTCAAGAGAAAATAACCCACTTGCACGTTTGCCGTGGTCATGAGAGAATATTCAGGGAACCCGATACCTGTGCATGATCGTTGTTCTACAAATGACAGGCATTACCAATATTATTATACTATTATGCTTTTTAAAGTTGCTTGTGTTTGAATAATTCTAACCCGATATTACCATCACAAATATCCTATAGAGATATGCTTGGCCCATGGCATTTAATGAAGAATTTTTAATTCTAGTATTTTAAGAGAATAATAATTGTCCTAGGTCTACATTCACACGAGTGAAACATAAGCAAGTAAATTAGGAAATCTGTCTGGATTTTGTGGTGAAAAATTTCTCACATGAAAGGCAATCCAAAACATACCATCTTAAGAAGAGAAAAGGTAAGTTTAAGGCAAGTAGCAACTGGGAAATGTATTCCTTAGAATTCTGATCCTTATAAAACAACACATTCCCCCTTTGGGGAAAAAATTACACTTAGAAAAAAATAATCAATGTTTTATAAACCTTTCCAGTTACCACAAAAGTTTCAACAGCATAACAGTGATTAATTATGTGGGAGAAAGTTGAAAATTGGAAGAACCTTTGGGTGCATATAAAATTCTGTAGTATTGTTCTCAAGTTTAGATATCCTAAGGTACCCTAAAAATTTTCATATAGAGAATTTAAGGGTTCACTGAAGTAAAATAGACTAATATTTATCTTTTTTGATAACTATGAGGGCCTGTAAGAACACCTTAACAAAGGCTAAATTTGAAAGGGGTTAAAAATAAGTTCCTCAGTTAAAAGTTGCAAAAATGATTAAAATACAAAGACTTTTATTGAGGCCTGAAATCCATTAAATGGATGATTTTTTAAAAAAGTGGTCGCGTAACAGAGTGGTTAGAGAGCTACAGAACCGCATCCCTGTGGCCCCTTAGTGTGCTCACGCCTTTTACCCCATAATCCAACTATGGGGAAGCTAAAGAAATGACCCGAAATATGAAAAAAGTTTCATTTCTAGCAGACTATTTGAAAAAATGTCAAAGTAGAACTGAATATACAATGAGGGACTAGGTAAGTAAACAAGAATTTAATCACTCAATGGAATAATACTCAATCTTTAAATGTTTTTAAAGAGTTTTATAACATGAGGAAATGGTTAGGTTATAATGGTAAGTGATTAGAAAATTAAGATATACAATTTTATACGCAGTAGGAACTTAACTATAAAGATAAATTCCAAAACTGTATATAAAAGTAAGAATGACAGAAAACATACTAACATATTCACAGTGTTTGACTCTGGATAATGGGATTATGCATGATTCTTTCTTGGACTCCACTTTTTGTACATTTCAAATTTCCTAAAATATTTAATTTAAGGACATTCTTTTAGAAAGAAAGCTATTTCAACATTTGGAGAGTCTCTCTCTACAGTTTCTGAAATTCTAAGCTTTCCAGGGATTTCTTTTTATACTAAGGTTGGAACTTAATATGTTGTATATTTGTGAAACGGTTAGTATTTAAACATTAAAAGGAAACTAACAGAAACTGAGTGCCTACACAACATGCTAAGCATTTTAAAAAAATGATCTCAATTAATCCCATAATCACCTCCATTTTATGTAAAAGAAAATTGAGGTTTAGAGAAATTAAGCAACTTGCTCAAGTTCACATAGCTAATAAGTAAAACCAATATTCAAAAATCAGGACTACCTAATTTCAAAGTCTGAAGACTCTTCATCTATGCAATTTAGTTTTTAAATTTACCTTTAAATGCGAAAACCCAATAGTGGTTACCATCATTCTAAGCGACTGGCCATGAGATGAAGAACACAGGCTGCTTCAGACAGCCATGATTAATGCATTCTTAGACATGCTGCAGGATTTATAGAGACAATAGGGCCAAATGTTGGTGCTGTTCCAGAAGATGAGCCAAAGGGAAAAAAACTCATGCTAGCTGTCTGTCATATTCTCTCCATGCTATCCTCCTTTCTCAAGTAAAGGTGAAGCAGTAGGTTGCTAGCTTATAAGGTGTTATCTTTATTAACAAACTATGCAATCAAAACTTAAGTGCTAATTTCTGTAAATTTAAATTACACATGATTAGCCAAACAAACAAACAAACAAACAAACAAGAGAATCATGATTTTATGTTAACTTAGGTAATGCTTTTTTGGCTTTCTGATGCCAGTTAAAGGATGATATTTATTAACCATAACATAAGCCCTAACAAATAAATATCCTAATTAGCAAAGGCCCTGGCAAATTAAGTTTTTTTATTTCTTGCAAAAATATGCAAGAAACATTTTGCATACTTCACCTTTTACCTACTTCTCTGCCCTTTTCCCCTCCCTCGGTTTTCCTATCCTGCCATCCCCCAAGAACCAGACATCCAGATATATTGAAAGAAGCATTTTCCAACAAGTACTTGACCGTTAGCAAGTGTTCATCTCAAACTCATTTAAAGTCTATACAGCATTTACAAAATTTGGATAGGTCAAAAAAAGCTCTATTAATACACTGTTTTTTATAGCAAGATGATATATAATCAAAGTTATTCAAACAAAAAATGAAGTAATTCTGATTATTTCATTCATCAAAACATAACACAATACCCTATTAATTGGACATTTTGGTTACTCAAGGTCTTATATTAAAGACCTCAGTGCATTTAGCAGGTTATTGTTTGAATTAAGTTCACACAGTAAGTAAAAAACTGTAAAAAATTGTATCTCCTGTTTTCTTTAGTTCTCTAGAAGGGGAATCTCCAAATACTAAAGTATTTGAAGCTATCGTGAAACTTGCAATAGAGCTGCTTGTGCTAATAAAGTAAGACTACAGCAACTAAATGTTTTTTAATACCATATTCTTGAAATAACATCCCCCAGAATGTCATACTCATTGAAAACATAGTGCAGTACAGATGTGCTCAATTTACTGTTATAAAAGCACACAACTGAGAACTACCAACAGATTTACAATGAAAATTATGACAATTTTTGAATATGATACTATTGAAATATGCATAAATCATACTGTAAGATATTTATCCTAATACTACTCTAACCTAGGGTACCTAGTATTTTATTGCTAAACACATTGCATGCAACAAGGAATATTATACCTTATTCCCAGCGACAATGCAATAAGACTAGAGATGGAGGGAGGCCTGAGGGACAGGAGAAACACAGTTGACCCTATAATGACACGGCTTTGAACTGTCCAGGTCCATTTATACATGGATTTTTTTTCACCAAATACTGTAAACGTAGTTTTTCTTCCTTATTATTTTCTCAATAGCATTTTCTTTTCTCTAGTGTATTTTATGGTAAGAATACAGCATATGACATATGAAATATTTGTTAGTTGACTGTGTATATTACCAGTAATATAATATATGAAATATTTGTTAGTTGACTGTGTATATTACCAGTAAGGCTTGTGAGGAGTCAAAAAGTTATACGTGGATTTTTAACTGCTTGGAGGGCTGGTGCCCGGATCCCAAAATTGTGCAAGGGTCAGCCTGTACTGCTAATGTTCTGGTTCTCTTTTTAAGTTCCCAAATGGCCAATTTAGTCTATGATTGTTAATTTTTCATAATCCTCTAACAGGAAGATAGAAACTTATTTTTAAAAAGAATCATTTTTTAAGTTACAGCTGAGAAAACGACAGCCTGGGAATCGGGGGACACCCAGTCCCCGTTCACGAGGGTGGAGGAGCCGTCCCTTGGCACCCTCGCCCGACTCTCCAGCAGGTCACTTTCCTCCACAGGCGGGGACATGTCGTGCACACGGCTATGATCAGAGGCTAAAAGAAAAGTTCTTACCGACTGCAAAACTGTTTCAGGACTTTTATCTTCATGATCATGTGACGCCTTGGTAATCACTCGAATAGTTTCTTCTTTCAAGTGATTTGAGAAATCACTTCTTGATGGCTGTTCTAGATATTCCTGTTCTCCTGCTTGTCCTTCTAAGAAAAGAATCAATTGTATAGCTAATAAAATCAGAGCATCTATACTAAGATGACTCTAGTATTTACTTCTCATTCAAAGTTAGGCAATAAATCAATTTTACCATTCTACAGAAAGTAGAATATCCTTCAGCATGCAGCACTTCCCCCAGACTTTACCAAAAAAAAAAAAAAATAATAATCCAAAAGTAATCAAATAATTACTGAAGGAAGTACCCATTATAGTATAATACAGAATTCATAGTAAATTTCTATGCCATAAGTACGAAAATCTCATTTTGGAAAACAACTAGCATTCTACCAAAAGAAAAAAAAAAACAAGCCACGAATTTGGTTGGCACAACATTCCTGGACTAGGTTTCCAAAGAAAGCACACTCTCTTCTGGCCACAGTATCCTTTTCCACACCAACCTGACAAAAAATCCCTAACCCCGAATTAAAACAACCTTCTCTCTTTTCTGAATCTGCCCCTGGTAGCTGAGTTTGCCAGATGAAAAACAATTACAACTTGACATCCCCAAGGAGGGTTGGGGTAGAAGCTTAAAAACTAATTAAACCTAAAATTTACCCAGGACAGAGCTATATCTCCACTACGCATTTTTAGCCTGCTTCCCCAATGTATAATAATTTTTGCTATACTTACAAAATGTTGGCATTCACATACACTGAGGATCACCCCTGGGAAACTCATTATCGAAATCTCCATAGGCAATGAATTCAATTCAGAAAACATGCAAAGGGCATCTACCATATGTCATTTACTGTGCTGGACTCTAGAGACTTAAATAGGAACATCACACAGTTCCTGTTTGAAGGAATGTGAGAATACTAAGAACACTGCTCCTTCTACCAGGTCTGACTCTTAGCAATAAGCTGGACTTTCCCGGGACATTCACTTCCTTTTAACTGTTAGATAGTTATTTGTAGGGAAGTCCCAGGACCAATTCTGCATGACACCTCTAGACATATTTATGAAATCTTATGGTACGCATTTCATACCAGTGTTACACATTTTTACTTTCTTTGTTTTGTTTTTTTTAATTAAATTTGAGTATGTTATATATGTTGTTAAGACTTCAAATTTTTTTAGTAAAATAGGAGTAACACAAGTAAAATAATAACTCAGGCATAGCTCTTCTCTCTGTCAGATTAATTTCTTTGTTTTATAAATATAGCTGCTGATAGCCTTAACCAGTGGTACACCTTGAATCATCCGAGGATCTTACAAAAATATATATATATTCTGGATCCTTCCTTTAGAGATTCTGATCCCAGTAAGTCTTAGGTGGTATTAGGTGGGTTATGCTATTTATACTCAGAAAAAAATCCCCGGGCAAGTCTGATGCATGCACCTATCATAAGGAACTGTTGGCTATATCTCCAAACATAAAGGTTCAGGTAGTTCTCCTTTGCAGTAAGCTGGTCAGGGAGGTAGCATGAGATAAATCAAATAATACCTTCCCATCATTTATTACTTTGTTGCACCTAAGAATATGAATGATACTAGAGAAGTAATGCCTATAGATTTCACATGTTAGCAGAAGAGGAACAGAATACTGATTTAATCAATAGTATATAAGTTATATTCTTATTGGAATATCACTCAGAAGAAATTGGATTTTAATAGCTCTTAGGTTACACTTTTATTGAGGACATTTGTAGGGAGGGAAGAAAATCACTCTGATGGATTTTATCAGCAAAATTTCCTTGTATAACTTCACTAGTCACTCATAATTCTGGGGAACACCTGAGAGACCTTAAATACAGGTTTTCTCTGATATTGTTTAAGTATTATACCAAATTAAACAAATAACTTGGAAAACTGTGAAGAGAAATAGGGAAAAGATGACATTGTCATTAAAGTAAAATTTGTCTACTAAAAATAGGAGGTAAGTGGTTCCAATAAACATTATAAGTTCTTTATTCAACTGTGATATCTTAAATTCCCCTGCAATACAGGATGACTTTCTTAATATGATATATAAGATTAGCTAGTAACAGAAACCAATCTTTTAAACAATAATCTCACATCCCAAATTTATAGTTGGCACATTCCATTTCCACTAATTCAAACAAATTGCGTATTTCTAGCATTTCCATGGAGGACACAATGTTTCCTATTGAGGCAGTATTGCCACTGCTTTTCTAAAAACCCAGTCTAGAACGTAACTGGAACAATTATATGTGAATCAACCAGTTTAGTCTCTTTATTTTTCAAGTTATTCTAGTTCCTCTCTGAAATATTTGCATTTTCTTCAAGTTTTTTTAATACTAAAAGGAGAGAAATGAAAATTTATGTCCAATACCTACTACTTATTTTTTAAAATTACAAAACAGCATATGAAGTGTATGGTAGAATGCACTAATCAATCAGGAAAAAAGGATGGGGGGGGCATACAGACATGGCCTTTTATTCAGAGAAAACAGAAGATGAAAAACATAAATCGTGGGCAAAGTTTGCAAGCCCTGTCTGATACGAATTAACATCGTCCACTTACATGGGAATATGTGTTAGTTTAACTTGGTAGAAATAAAATGTGTTAAATCTGTAAATGTAGAGTCTTGTGAGAAATACACTAGAGGAAGAAGAGACCACAGATTTAATATTTTTTTGTTCCATAAAGTACAGCTGAACCAAGAATAAGTTGCAGCTTAACCAATGAATGGAAGATTCACCTTCATATGAGTCCTTGAGACCACTACCACTTATGCCAATTATACAGTCCCTTATCTCACAAATAATGAGAAGAGTCCCATGCAAAGGGAGTATGGAAAAGTTAAGGGAAGAATAACATAGTAGCTACATCTTGTGCAATTTCAGGGGAGTGGCTTGGGAAGGGTATGTGGAGAAGACAAGGAAGGAAGTCACAAAGGGATGGAATTGTATGAAATTGAAATAAAATACAATGCAGTTCTACACTGTGATTTGAGCTCAGAAGCCTCTTGACAGCTACTGAGCTCTGTCATTTCCTACCCAAGTGGACAAAGTCACTGTAATTAAACTACGTTGCTGTGAAACCTGTTCCGTACAGTGGCCCTTGACGTTTGGAAAGAAAGTGCAGTCTTGCTAATAATGGGCGAACTCACCGGATGAAAAAGGTGCTATTCAGATATTCTGTACTGCATTTACGTATCAAACGTTAGTATCAATTATCTATGTGCATGGTGGTGTCTTGCAAATGGGTAAACTAAATTATGACCTGTGGGTATCTCTGAGTGATGGAGTTTCAGATCATTTTTACTAGCTCTTCATACTTTTAAGATAAAGTTTGCTTTTTACTCAAGCATCTTATTTTTAATAAAATATCAATAATAAATATATTCTTGGTAATAAAACACAATTTAATAAAATGAACTAACCTGTTGTTACAGAAGGCTCCGATTCCCTCAGTTTCTGAGATGCTAAGAGTTTTTCCTGCAAAGCCTTCTGGGCAAGTTGTGCATCCCATTCCTCCAGTTCTTTTTCAAATCGCTGGTTGTCTTCCTCAACGAAATCTCTTAAATCTGGCGGTAACGTTTCTATTCCAACAAGGGCCTGACCAGTTTCTTTATTAAACTCCTCTGCAAATTATATTTCAAAAACAAGTATATAATTAAGAATTAAAAGGAAAATGCAAAGCTCAAAACAGAATGCATTTCAAATGGGATTTCAAGTATGAATTATTACCATTTAGCAAATCAGTATTACCTAAAAATTAAAAGAAAACTCAAACAAATGCTCAGAAAAACTATGATGCAGATATTTCATAACCCATTATAGGTAATGGTCTCAGATTTCATTTTTAATCTGAATAATAAAAAGATACAAGATATAAAGCCAAAATTGCTACTCAAACACTGACATAGTACTACTTTTTATGTTAAAATACCAGATTTCTGATTATTCATGAAGTAAAACCTATCACAAAATGAGAAGAAATAACTCATGACCTTATTAAGCTCAAAACAGAACTAAAATTCTTTTTCATCTGAGGCAGTTAAGTATAGCAATATATTTATATGCAATTCGAAAACTAATAACATAGCAAGATTTTTTAAAACACTGCATAAATATCATTTCAAAGAGTTACCCAACTTCTACTCCATACACACAAAATAAATTTTGGCTTTCAGTCACAAGTGGATTGTCTAGCTAGTTTTGCTGAATGATTAAATACAAAAGGAAAGTTGATTTTATCAGTTTTGACAAAACTTATTAAGTGTTTTCTATAAGGAAAGCCTATACTAGAATATAAAAATTAAAAAAGATTAAGACGTATTATGACATGGTCCCTGGCTCTGAGCAGATAACAGTGAAGTGGGAAAGAACAGCCAACACACAATTCCAACACGGCAGCTGCCTGACAGGCGTGCTACAGGACTCGAGGGTGGTTGCTTTGGGCAGATAAAGAAAACCTGGCAGAGCAAATGACACTTAAATTGAATCTTGCCAGATGAGCAGGAGTCAGGCACAAGAAGCAAGAAATAAGAACATTACTGGCAAAAAATAAAAATAAAAACATAAGAACATACATGCATAAATGTGTGAATGAAGTGATTTGGTGGGAGCAGAATGCAACGAGAAGTTCAAATGTCAGTTAGAAATGGACAATGGTCATCAACGAGGCTGGAGAGCCAATCAGAGGCCAGAAAATGGAGGTCTTGTACATCAGGTAAGGAACTTGAACATGAGTCAATGTGTGATGATGTCATTAAAGGATTTTAAGAAAGGAGAAACCCATGAGGATTACATTTTATAGTAGTTAATAAATAGTTCACTTTGAATGCAAATATATTCCAATTTTCAGCCCTGGTCATATTACTTTTTGATTCCAGTTTACTCACAATAATCCAACAGCACTTTCTAATCATATCCATCACCCTCTGGGTGAATTATACCTAACTAATTATGTCAGAGACCAGAGTCACACAAAAGGGCTACTTATTTAAAAATATACACCACCCTATATATTTCATATTCTTACCTTGTATTAAGAATTGTGCCTTATCATTTATGTACATTAAACAGTATGCACTGGCATTTCTATAACCACCAAAAGAGTCCCTCACTAGCTCTTCCCATGATGATTTTGTCACAGCAATATCATTGTACTTCATCCACCTATTTTCACGATGATCAAAGATGTATGCCCAGTAGTGCCCAGCATTAGCTTGGCCTTCATGAACCAAAACAGCATGTAAGCGATAAGGAACCTGAATATGAAAACAGAAGAAGTAAACGGAAGTCAAGTAGTCTATTGTACCGCATTCCATGAAACCCACAAACCATGTTACTAGAGGATACCATAGGAGTATGTATTTCTTCTCAAGAGAAAATGGGCTGAGATTAAAAGTTTGAAAAAAAATTATGAAATAATAAAAGAAGGAGAAGATAAACTAAAGACATGGAAAGCAGACAGGTGTGTAAATAGGATGATTTTCAAAATATTGAACATGTATTTGTTGATCTATTTCAGTTATTACTTTTGAATAAAGAACTTACAATATTTTTATATATAGCATGTACTTTGTCTAAATCTTCACAATTATAAACCAATGTTTGAGTTTTAAAGTGGCTTATTATATGCGCTGGCTGGTGTAGCTCAGTGGATTGAGTGCGGGCTGGGAACCAAAGGGTCCCAGTTCAATTCCCAGTCAGGGCACATGCCTGGGTTACAGGCCAGGTCCCCAGTGAGAGGGCCATGTGAGAGGCAACCATACATTGCTGTTTCTCTCCCTCTCTTTCTCCCTCCGTTTCCTTCTCTCCAAAAATAAATAAAGTCTTAAAAAAAATAAATAAAGTGGCTTATTATAGTATACCAGAACTTAAAATATAATTGATCCCTATATTATTTCCCATAATCTTAATATCTTTAAACAATTTTATAATTCTCATGATTTTATTTTAAATATTAAATAAAATTCTGATAAATGTTATTATAAAGTAATAAAAAGAGTAAGCAATACATACAGTATAAGAATATAATGCACTTGGGGAAATACTAATATGGCTTCTTTAAGTTCAGCAATTTTATCACAAAACATCTAAGAAAAATTTGGTTAAGATAAAGATAAATAAAAATATGTAAATAATTTTTATAATGCTTACGAGCTCAAAGTTTAACTTACTTGGATCATAGATTTGTCAGAGTACATGAGTTCAATTGTCCGATGGATTCTGGATATGCTTTCCTGCAAATCTAAGGACAGAAGATGTCATTTAATGATTAACACCAAGTATGTTTCTGGTAAGAGATGAATGGTTTTCCTATCATTATGTTAGGAGAATAAAAAAAAATTTCCTGAACAGTAAATCACTATTATTTGGAGTCTGTATAAAAATAAACATGTATAGTTCTCCTTAATAAAGATACAGCACAAGCTCACAACTGAGAAAACAATATGGCTGTTTTAAAAAATGTGCAGAACCAGTAAAACTAAACCTCATTCATACATGTAAAAAAGGTTTCAATGAAAATTAAAGCCAAAACCCCTTACCTATTTATATAGAACAGAAAAACTTTTACTGAAATAAAATAACTTCACCACATGTCCTATAGAGACACATAATTGAATAAAAATCCACTATAATCACCAGTGGAAATAACTTCTAAGAATCCCATTACTTATTATTGATATGTCCAGTAGTAATCTATCCTACAAAATTACTCAGAGGCAGGGATGTTCACAGCTATATTGTCCATATAATTAAAAAAACTGGAGACAACATTAATCTATCAACAGGAAAATGGTTAATTATAGTATAATGGCATAACTACACTTACACTATGAGGTATTAGTATAATAACTAATTTAGACAGAATCAGGAACAAACCATGAAAGACTACAAAAAAACATTAGTAACTGTAGAGTGGGGAAAGGCATTCCTAATCCTGACAGAAAATCAAGGAACCACAAAGGAAAAGATAAAACTCTCTCCCCAAACTTAAGAAATCTACCTTATAAAAACAAAGCAAATCCAACATAAAGGAAGTCACATGACAAAGACAAACAGGGGAAATAATATCTGCAGCGTACATTTCAGGCAACAAGTTGATATCCATTAACGTCAGTTTCTATTAAGCAGTAAGAGAAAGAGAAAGACAAATGGTTCCATATAAAAATGGGCGATACTCTGGTTTCTCTACAGATTGTATAAATCTTTCACCTTTTAAAAAGGGGCGGATGTCACAAAAAATTTACAGAAAAATAAAGCTGCACTCATAATTAGGGAAATGTAAGACACCAAAATACCATTTCTTCGCCCAACAAACAGGCTACTAGACTAAAAAGTGCCCAGGGCTAGAGAGGAGGCTGAGAGATAAGCTTTCTCACACCGTTAGAAGTGTAAACTGGTTCAGTATTTTGGGAGGACAATTTTAAAATAGTCCAATTTAAAATATTTACACTTTGGCCCAGAAATGGCACTTTTAAGAATATATCATACTAATAAGAGTGTGTAAACATGAATGCAGAAGGCCAGCGCTATTGCTATTTGCTGTATCAATAGAGATATTAAATAAATTACATCATGCTCATATGATGGAATACTACACAATGGTTAAAAAATAATGCTAATGACTAATATTAACAGGGATATGTAAAAGAGCAAAGGGCCCGAGGAAAATCTTACCTGATCCATATTATTATAGGTCCCAATCTTATCACGTGAATGTCTCCCAAGCTCCTCAAACATTTAAAATGGCCAAAAGTGGACTCATCATATTCCTACTTCCTCCCTGGAGGTGGAAACCTGCTCACCCACCAGTCTGCTTTTTTATAAAGCGCATTCTACCTATTTAGTTATTCATACCGCTATGAGTGACTATGAATATCATCCTTGATTTCTGCCACTCACCCTTCGTCAATGATCTACTACTGTCAGCAGTCTCCAAAGAGTGTTTCAAATCTGTTCATTTCTTTCCTCCCTCAATGCTACTACCTTGGTGTCAAAAGCTTCCTAGCTTCCACCCTTCTGAATGTAATCTTATAAAACAAAAAGAATCTGCCAAGGCCAGTAGAAAATTATGCCAAACCTAGTAGCACAGTGTTTACGTAAACCTATGTGCTTAATTAGTGTGCTACTAAATTTAATATAAAAATCCCTTATATATGAAAAATACTAAGAGAAATCTTTACAGTTATCAATGCTGTGAGTCACCATTGTATCCGATATACTCACTATTAAATTAGGACTGTTCTGTATTTACATATTGTCTATAAAGTGCCAAGTGGGGCACAGAAATCTAGTAATTGATATTGTTTAATATAGTTCCAACAGTAGCTATTTTTAAATTTAAATCTTTAATTTAAAAAATCCTAGTTTTTTCTTTTATCATAGATCAATAATACTAGGATAAAATTGGGGAAGGCAGTAATAGGGTATTATATTTTTGATATGTAAGAAAAAATTACACTAAAACCTACCATAAAATATTAACATCACTTCATTTAAAAAAAGGACATCTGAACAACAGTAAAGGAGGAAGGTCATTTCAGAATGAAGGAGAGTTCCTTCTAAGAAAGGACAGATGGCAACTTAACACCAGCACACACACGCACCGTCCCCTCCCCTGCAGAGCACTGTCCTCGTTTTCCTTACTTTGCTACATGCCTGTTAAAGCTCATTACGGGCTGGCACTGCGCTCATGATTGGAAATCTCATCAGAGCAGACTGAAAATTAAAATTCACTTTTTAGATTCTTAAGCCTAAAGAAGATTTTTATCACTTGAATGTCATTGTGTAAACATCAGGGTAGGCACATAATTTACATGTACAAGGTATGATGCTGTATGATGTTTCACCAACGGAGTAGCTGTGAATACCAGTTTGATACAAATTTAGAGTACTAAACTAGAAAATCAGACCATCTGTTATGGCATTAATCAACTAAGTAATCCAGGGAGAACCTTTCAGTCTCTCTGAACCTGATGTTAAGATCGTAAAAATGGGAAGCCAGACTAGTTTATCTTTTAGAAAACCCTTTCTAGAAGAAAATACTTTATAATACTTACATATAAAACCCAGAGCAATTTCCATTTTCAACTGCATCTTTATACATATCCATGAGGCAATAGTGACCATGCTACAAGAACCTTCTTACCTCTGGTGTCATTTTCTATTTCTGTCCTCCAGCGATGTAAACAGCTTTCTAGCACAGAAAGTTCTTCTTCTGTTATGTGCCTTGGTGCTGGATGCATGGGCAAGTCTGGAGGTATCCGAGACTGAGTGAATGGTTTGTGAATCACCAATCTCGATGAGATGGCACCTACTGATGCGGGTGATGTGCTTGGCAATTCTGAAGAGGGAGCTCCCTGTTGTTCTGCTGTGCTATATTTTTAAAGCATAAAATATTACATTTTCCAAACTGAAGCTCTGGACAAAGACTGTGCCAAATGCACAGCATTAAACAGGCTTATAATTTCAAAAAGAAAAGGTCCTCAAAATAAAGAGAGATGTGGATTAACCCAATATCCTAATGAGATCCTTAATATACGAAGACTACTTTATTATATGCAAGAAACTGTGGCTTTATAGTAAAAATCACTTGATCGTATTTACTTAAAAAACAACAACAAATCTTATGTGTACCAAAATTATCAAGACCTTCCCTTGCTAACACTTACCAGCCTACATTCATTATAGAAGAAAATTCTAATTTAATAGTATTATGGATAAAAGGTTGAAACAGATAATGTACTAAAACAACCTAAAGTATAACTCTGAATAGAAAAAAAAATGAAAAATTCAATCCATAACCAGAAAATCTATTGAAACAATGAAATAAGAAAGCACCCAGAAGACATACAATGTTCTAAGTGTATCTAATCTTTTTAGGGCTCATTAAATCAATCAGAACATGCTTATAAAACCTTCTTCAAAGGGCATCAATTACATTATTGCGTAATACAGATTGCATAGCTGTATTGTGTTCCAAAAAGACTTTTTACCTTGGTAATGCCTGTGACGGAATGGAACCACTAGGTGGGGAACTAGCATCAATATCTTCAACAGGAGAAGTGCAAACAGGTTTACTTGAGGCAAATTCCAACGCATACTGTAGAACATCTACCAATGGAAATCGTTTGGGACCTGAACCATAGCTTAAATATCTGTTAACCATAAAATGTATGAATGCTTTAATTTATATATAAAGCATATTTGTTTTTTTCAATAATTTTTATAAAACATGACACACATACTTCAATGAATCTCTCTCAACAATTAAACTAATTTTCAGATGAAGACAGTAAGACTAAATACACATTTAAGAAATAAATTAAATGGTCTCCAAAAAAAAAGACATTGAAGTTGATTAGATTGAATGTGTGTATACACTGCACCAAACTTTCAATGGCTGATCTAACTTGTAACCCAGTAGGAAAATGAAAACTGACAGTTTCATCCCCTGAGACTATTTTTATTTTTAGAGCTGTCATCTGGTTTCATGGTGACTAATATTATCTTCCTACTTTTTTTTTTACCTCTGATTACTTTTCAATATAATTACATATACCTTTCAAGAATAATAATTATTGAAATATGATATATGATTTTTCTATAATAATGCTTTAGGGAATTAATTTTCAAATTAACAGTAAAATGAGGGAACAAAGATTAGACCAGAGGTTGCAAACTGGCATCTCTCAGGTTGCAGTGCAGCCTGTGGATCTGTATCTACAACACAGAACATCAGTCTAGATTTTGGCTGCTTCTGGAAACAATCTGACGCGGTAGACGATCCTGGGATGATATTCACCATGATACCACCCACTAGTGTGGACAGTAGCCCCTCCCTCCCCAACGGCTGCTCTCCGGGCACTCCTTGCCCACCACTTATATTGGACTTGGTTCCACTCTTTATAAAAACTCTGTGAGGCCCTCTGGGCCTTTCACTTTGTGTCTTCTATGTTAAGAAGGAAAACTCAGTCACTGCTTGTTTTAATGGAAATTTCAAGAGTAAAACTTAGTTTCATGAACGAATAAACAAAAATTGTCAATTAGTTTGTCTTTATATCTATTTTTAGCACCATAAACTTTATCTGTTGTTGATGACAATATTTAATTTTAAATACTAAAATAATCTTCTAAGGCCAACTATAAATTATTTTAAGTTTGTAACAATTGAAAACTAAACTATATTAGCAAATATATCTGTTCAGAATGATTATCTACTCCAAGAATCATAAATTGCTCAAGAAAAACTTAAAATAAAGATTCTAGATAATCTCTAAAAAATAAATTTATATAGTTAGCTTATAATTCTGTAAAATTTACAATACCTTTCTAGTCTTTGTTGTAACACTGTAAGGTAATCTTTCAGTCTCTTGATCTCCTCTCTCTTAATTCTGGTTATTTCTCTGTTTCTGTGCATATATCTATCAGGAAAAGAAAAGTAGCAATCATCAGTATTTCTAAATGTCATGGAAGGAGATACAGTATTATGTCTAGACAATATTACAGAAGAGCAACTCATTCAAAAATTTATAATAAAATATCAGACAGTACAAAATTGTATTTTTGAAAATTCTGACAGAATTATGATACAAAAAATAACTTTTTAAAGGTTCCTTATAACATTATTTACAGTAACTATACCTTACTAAGTAGAAAAGAACTACATTTTTCTTCACAAATGCTACCTGATATATTATGCAAAAAGTAAAGATTAATTCTAAAGAAATTAAGCAAAATTCTTCTCTAAACACAGTAATTCTTCACTTGGTTACTGTTTCAAAAGTAAGTCATGCTGTATACCAAACCATACCTGTCCAGATATAAAACTTGAGGAAATTCTAATTTGTTGTGAATTTTTTCTGGTCTTCCCAATGCCTGATTAAATTCAAATCTTGACAATTCAAATGTTAACACAGGTGGCAGTTCAGTAAACCAATGCTGAAAAAAAACAATAATTAAAAGCCTTAGTATCACCTTTCTGTTTTCTCCATTCCAATTTCAGGCACAGGGTGTCAGCCAACAGCACTTTAAATGTATCATCACAATGCTGACATCACAAAGAAATGAATAGGATGATATTTAGATAAAACTCAACTTCCTAAAAATTTTCATACCTCTTAAAAATTTCAAGGATGAGGATAACATACAACCAGGAAAAAGAAAAATATTCTAACTGTCCTTCCATGATAATTCTTTACATTAGAATCTAACCTAAAGAGAAAGGTATTGGTGAAAATCATAACTTAGTAGGTCAAGTCTTCTGACATCTTCAGTATTATATCACTGAACATGAATGATACACTGTTCTTATTATAGTCAACCATATTGTCAAAGACCTGTGACAAAGTTATAAGATGCAGTACATAAAGGAAAAAAAATATAGCATACATGATTACAATTCTCTTACTAAAAAGCAGAAACTGTCTTACATTCAATTTTGCTACTGGAATTTTGACTAAGAAAAAGATCTATCACTAATAAACATGGAATTCATATTTATGGTAACTATATTTGAAATCTTTTTAAGTGACTAGTATTTAATGAAATAAATGTTTTATTGCTATGGACCAACTGCTCCACATGCTTTGGCAACTGCTCAGTTAAGCATGAACTACAACAAAACTTCAAAAAATTATTTCCATAAAACATTCCTGTTTTATATAAACATTATTTACCCAAAGAGAAAGAAAAATGAACAAGATTGTGAATCAACAAATATAGAAGTACAAAAAAATGCAACAAGTATGTTTAAAGTGCTTATTATAAGCCATGCAATGTACAGCTTGTTACTACTATGCAAATAAATTGATACATACTAAATTATGTGTAATGTTTTCAGGTGCCAGAAAATGATACCACACAAATGTCAGTAAGCTGACAGTACACTAATTTAAATTCAAACATCCAAAAAAGCAGGAATGAGTACATCTGGCAAACTGGATTTAACTAAAATCTTGGAAGTTGCTACTTTTCTCTAAATACAGCTTATAAAAATAAATGGTTATTCAAAACTATTTCCACCTCCCCAAATGCTAACGATTACTTGAACTGAGGTTTCCTGAACTGGATTCAGTTTCTCTTCTACTATAAGTTTAATGAATTTATTTATCTTACATATGGGTGTTATCTGAAGTTGAAGAGAGAAAATTATAAAAGACCAGAAACATCTCTTAAGTTTTAAAATTTCTTGAACAGATTTGCTTATTTATTTTGTTCTCACATGGCAATGGCAAAAATTTTAGTTAGCTTTAACCCACACCTAAAACAACTATTAAGGATTAAAACAGCCCTGGCCAGGTGACTCAGCTGGTTGGAGCATCCTCCTGCACACCAAAAAGGTTGTGGGTTCGGCCCCCAGTCAAGGTGCATATGGGAGGCAATGGCTCGATGTTTCTCTTTTACAAAAATGTTTCTCTCTCTCAAAATAAACATTTCTTTGGGTGAGGATTAAAAAAAAGAGAAGTTAAAACATACTTCATACATATCACAAAGAAATGTGATATTTTGAACCTTAGGATATCATTCTCTATTCCATTTGATGATACTGAAACAAGGATACAAGTAGATTTTAAGAACTATTACTTTCATATTTTATTGCAACACTTTAAAAGTCACCATTAAAATGAAATAGTCATATACTTTAATTCATGGAAACCTACCAGGGCCAAGGGAAATAAAAATGACCCAAATTGGGAGTATGCTACTCTGTAGACCATAAGAAGTCCAGGAAATAGCTCCCATGCCTTACCAAAGGGTATTCATAATATGTCATGTAATATACGTTGGTTGTGAATGCCTTTCCTCTAACACCAGAGACAGTTTTTCCTACTAAAGAAATGGAAGCACTCCACTTTCTCATTCTCAAGCTGACAGAGAAAAGAAGAGATGGCTAGACATCCCCTTAATTCATTTTAGAAAATGTTACAGGTATTTATAGCCCCATGACTTTAGGATTATAAGTACAGTAGTATATAACTAGACATCAAATAAGACGAGGCTTTTTTCTTTCAAAATATTATTTTTCATGCAATAAAAAATTGTATTTACTTCTTTAACCTAATAACTGGTATGTGATGCTTGTGAGGCACAGTCATTGAAGGTAAGAATGGTGTTTATATTCTCCACATCCCTAAACATATTTATTATATTTACATTTATATAATAAACACACGGGAGTAATAGAATAGTGCAATTTATGAATAAAAACTTAAATAATTAGCATTGGCAACAGAGGTGCTTCTAAATTTTTGATGACTATAAATCTGTATTCTAGAAAGAATACAGTCATTTTTATGAATTGTAAAAGCTATTTTTTCTATTAGTATGTTTTAAACTTGCTTTTATGAGATTATATTATGCAGGGGGAAAAAAAAAACAAAAAAAAATAAAAAAATAAAAAAACCAGACTTGCCATTTTGAATTTCCCCTATAACACCAAACAAAGCCAAGATGTAAAATAAGAATGAAAATCAAAAAACTTCTATTCCAATTCAAAAAAGTTTCCATCATTTGTCTTTATTTGCCCTTTTACCTTAAAAACATATTTTAAAAATATGTTTTATGAATATTTATTTTACATATAACTATTTTAAATTTATTCAGTTGTCTCCTGTTGTCATTCCAGAAACTTAAACTCTTACAGCCCACTGAATGTTTTAACACGGTAATTTTGAACAGTAAAGGTATTCCCAATAAGTCGACCATGACTGTTTCAGCAAAAAAGATGTTTTCTGTATCAAAATAAAATCAACAATTTTCACTAAATAACAGTGTTAGAGGTGTTATCATCAGGGACTATGCCACTTTAGAAACAAGCCTAAAATGTTTTTCATTGGTCTTAGTAGAGACTCAAGGAAAAATAAAAGTGTTATTCTGAAGGATATAATAAGATTATGATTTAAAATTGTTATTAAAAACTTTTAGGATAGTCAATTTTTGTTGGTGATCCTCTTAAACTAGGTTGAATTATTGAAACTACTGTGTTCAGCAAATGTAGGCAACGGGTAATAGAAATCACAGGTGACTAAATATGCTATTATTGAGTCTGCTTGGAAACTGCTGAATGTAGAGATGCTGACCACTGTATTCCACAGGTCAGCTGGAGAAGCCTAGGCAGAAAGCATATGGCGCAGCATAAGGCATTAGATTATGGGACAAAGGGGGGGACAAACTAGATTTTTAAAAATAATGACATTCAGATTCAATATAAGAAAAGCATTTTTAAAAGCTCGGAACATGTCACAAAGATTACTTACCATTAAATCATAGTGTATTTAGCTTACAAGTTACTCTGACAAAGTAAGGAATATGCCATCCCACCTCTCCCTGCCCGAACCCGTCCATCCACCATCGTTTCACTTAAAAATAGAAAGCAGATCATGCTTTAAGGATGCCTGCTTTCTGGTCCACTTATGGGATCCTGGGAAAGTCGCAATCCTAGGAGATCTGTTTCCCAATCAAAATAAATTAGCTTTATTTAAATATTCTTAGTCACAGGTCTACATCAGAATCACTTGTGGAGCCCTTGTGCAATGTACCGCATCCCTAACCCTAGGCTCTGATCTGACAATTTTGCAGTGGGGCCTAGGCATCTGTTGAAAATTACTGAAGCGGACAATCTGTGATGTAGTGAAAAAAAATTATTTCATATATTCTTTTTCTTTTCCTCTTAAAACAACAAAATAATAAATATTTCATTTCTGTTTTTGTGTAAGGTGTTTGAGGGAAGAAAAGGTATTAGAACAAAAAATGGTTAATTATATCTTTTTAAAAAAAATCACACAATTCAGATTAAATCAATTTATTCTCAAGATACAAGAACCCAGTCCCTTTTTACATAAACAACACAGAGATAGCACCTACTCAGGGGTAAAGACCTCAGAATTTCTTTTTTGATAACACTAAGACATTTCATTCATTCAGTCAATAAATACATTACACAATTCTATCTGCAGTCACGTACTATTCACTAGGGAAGCAGCAGTGAACGGTGCAGATGAAGATCCTGCCCTCAAGCTTGGAGCTTACAAACAGACAACAACCCGCAATTGCTTAACGATGATTTTAGACACACTGTTCTTTGCTGTCTACTGTGCCACCACTCCCTGATGGATAAACACATGGATGGGTAGATGGACACACAGATGGAGCTGAAGAGAGAGAGGTGGGTGGGAGAACAGACCAGTGGACACAGATAAACAGGAAGAAGATATTAATATTTTGCAATTATTTCTTTCTGTAGAAAGTAACTTCCTCCATCTGTCTGTCATACAATTACCCAGCAATTTTACAAGAAAAGGGCTCTGGTGTTGCCTATTTAGGCCTGGACAAATTCCAATAATATTTAATATAAGTAACAGATATCTATATAGAATTCCTCCCTAATATCAGTGTTTTTCTTCTTTACTTCCAGAACTAGCATGCTGTAATGACTGGTACCTCAACTAAAAAGTCTAAAAAGACTGAGAAATGTCCTAAAGGAAAATTTTAACAGAAAATTTTGAGAACACTTGTTTATGTGACAATTTAATATAGATTATAGGCTATATTAACTGTGAAGGTTTCCCAAACATGTCTAAATTACCGTCATTAAGTGCAAACATATATTCAGAGCATTCTTCCTCAATTATTAAGTAGCTATAGAAACAGGGCCTTAAACTGTGCCTTACAGCACCGTTGGGAGACCTGAGGGAGAGGAATAACGTCAATGCTAAACTCACCTCTTGGCCTGATTTTCCTGAATTCTCTGAATGTAAAGATTCAATTTCTCCTTCAATCATAGCAGCTTCTAGGCACTCATGCAGATCTTTGAATCCATTGACCTGAAGTGGGTACTGACCAAACATTTCAGTATTTTCAAATTTTTTACCTATAGGAGGGGGAAAATTAATTAAATTACTGTTCCTCAATGTGGTCTTTTAGCTACTAACTGTATATATGTATTAGCTCTTAAATCTCAAGACTGTAACTCTGATTGACTGTGTTCCAGGGAGCAGCGAGTTTGGGTAATCTTCCCACTGGTGTATACATGTACACATGTACACTCGCATCTAGCCAGAGATATTCAATTCTCTCTCTCTCACACACACATATATGCAATTATATATACACATGTATGTGCATATATGTGTGTATATACACACACACACACATTTTTATTTATTTACTCCTTCAAAGAGTACCTTCTAAAGGCAAGATACTGTGCTAAAACTGAGAATATGTAGAACACAAACAAAAGAAATACGGTCCCTGAGCTGAGGAAACTCTCAGCCTCTTTGGAAGAAAGGCATTATATACATTAATCGTACATATAACTGAACAAACAATGTTTGTTGTTTTAAGTGTTATAAAAGGTGTGGTGAGACAGACTGCTGTGAAAGAGTCAAAAAAGAAGAGCTACCCTAGTCATTAGGGCTGAAGAGTAGAGCGGACGAGACTTCCCTAGCGAAAGGGCGTTCATGTCGAGACTTGAAACAGTGAGTGGGAGTAGGCCAGGCCAGAGCGTCAGGGACCTATGGAGTCTTCTCGGCCAAGGAGCAGCACACACAAGAGTTTACAGCTGCAGAGAACTTGGCATGTTTGAAGAATTAAGAAGAGTACAGTGTACCTTGGTGAAGCAATGGGGAGATGACAATGAAAAGTCAGGTAGCTGGGTCAAAATCTACAAAGTGTAATAGCCCTTGTTAAGAAATTTTTTTTCAGTATATTCTGAGTATAAAAGAAAGTCACTGAATTGTTAAATGTAGGAATTACAGGACCAAATTTACATCTTTAAAACATCCTTCTGGCTTCTGGGTTAAGTAAGCGGTAGACTATTAGGAGATTATTACTGAATCCATCTAGAAATAAAAGTAGCGTGGGGGTGTTACTAGTAAAAGTGTACAGAAGCACATGAATTTACGCGCAGACACACTGATGCATATATGCGAGAGGGGCCCCAGCAAGACTTGACTGCCTGGCTCCTAGGCAGGACGGAGAAGAGAAGAGTATGGAAGATCTCAAGAACGAGACTCAGATTTCAAGCATCAACAATTGGATTGGTGTTTGTGCACTGAAAGGGACACCACTGAAGAAAGCATAGTGGATTTTTTCCTTTTGTTTTAGGGTAGTAGTGGCCATCGTTTTAGAATGTCCCAAGAGATTTCAAGTGGTGAAGACAGTTGGATATATGAGCCTGTAAAATTAACCCTCTGGTCCGAAGTTGTAACTGAGAGAATTGCTGGCTTGCTGACAGCAGGAAATCAAGGGAGTAAACGAGACTGCCTAGGGAATTAGTGAACGGGGTAAGGAAGAGGGCCAGTGCTGAGTCCCAAGGCTGTCCTGCCTTAGACATGAGAGAGTGTAAGTATAGCTTCCAAGAACTGCTCACAAAGAAATTTTAAAAAAGCCAACAAAATATAGTGCCATAGAAGTCAAAGAAGAATTTTTAAGAAAACAATAGAAAAAAAGAAAGAAGAGGAAAGAGCAAAGTCAGTAGAGTTAATAGCTGATAAGAGTTCAATATGAGAAATAAGAGGGATCCAACAAACCTGAACACATGGAAAAAATCAATACAATAACCTTAAAAAGATTCCTTTTAGAAGAAGTCTGGGCCAGAAGCAAAAGTGGGATGGTTTGAATAAATGGAGAGCTAGCAGGTGAAATCAAACCTCTCTTTAAAGGGGTTTAACTTTATAAATGGGATTGCCTGGAAAGAGTGTGTGAAAGAAAAGTTTTTTTAAAGATATACAATACCAGACCATGTCTAAATATCAGTGAGGAAGACACATTAAAGAGGGAAAAGCTGAAGATAACAAGAACAGCAACAAAAAACCACCTACAAGACAGTAAGTACAGGAAGGTCTGAGTGAAAGCATGAAGGAATGAGATTCTGAGAACACAGAAAGAGCCTTTGATATTAGATTGAACATTCTTCTATTATCTGAAGAGACAAATATAAATGTAGCTGCGTTAGGAACGGATCCAGGCTGCAGAGTCTGAGCACATATATTTCATAATACTGTTTTTAAGAACTATGGTATAATATTATTTTTAAAAATTAGATTCAGTGCCTTAGGATGACTGGTTTCATTAGCTTCTCAGTAAACTCATGAAATTTGAGGTAAGATGTTTTTTTAGACAATGAAGAAACAAAGAAGGCAGACTGAAAGTAGAAAAGATGGAAATCATTAATGCAGAAAAAAGGACTGCAGATAGTGATTTAACAAAACAAATATGACTGCCAGGTAGGGTGAGAGACTTGGGACCGGTGAAGCCTAGTATCTTCTACAGATTCTTTTTTTTTTTTTTTTAAAGATTTTATTTATTTATTTCTAGAGAGAGGGGAAGGGAGGGAGAAAGAGAGAGACAGAAACAGCAATGTATGGTTGCCTCTCACATGGCCCTCACTGGGGACCTGGCCTGCAACCCAGGCATGTGCCCTGACTGGGAGTCGAACAGGGACCCTCTGGTTCCCAGCCCGCGCTCAATCCACTGCGCTACACCAGCCAGCGCTCTACTTCAGATTCTTGATCCACTATAGTTAGCCCACTTACGTGACTTTTCCTCAGCAATATTCGGGTACTCAGTACACACAGAGAAAAGATGAATAGCTTAATGACAGTCAGAATAACCAGAGAGATGGTGCCAGAAGGGAATGTGACAAAGGAAGTGTTAGGTATTTATACAGATAATTGCAACGGATAAGGAAGAAAATCAAGAAAAGGGCTGAGAGGAACTGAATGGAGGGAGGGGTCAGTGAACTAAAAGTTCTGGAAAACTTGAGAAACTTTTGCAAGGGGATACTTTAGTAAACAAACTGAAATCACTCCAGTTGGGACTTACTGATCTAAAAGAAAGCATTAGGAAGATATACATATAAAAGTTATCAGAAAGTGCTCTAAAATAAATTGTTTTTAATGAAGCAAACACATAGTTCATGTGGAAATGTATTAAAATCACATTTATGTAGCAAAATAGTTTTGAAGAAAATACTAGGTACAAAGACTTCAACACTGATTGACAAATTAAGTATTTTAAGAACAATCACTTTTAAGAATCAACGTAATACAGATAGAAATGCTCATGAAGAGGGCCTGGCTGGTGTGGCTCAGTGGATTGAGCGCGGGCTGGGAACCAGAGGGTCCCTGTTCGATTCCCAGTCAGGGCACATGCCTGGGTTGCAGGCCAGGTCCCCAGTGAGGGCCCTGTGAGAGGCAACTATACATTGCTGTTTCTGTCCCTCTCTGTCTCCCTCCCTTCCCCTCTCTCTAAAAAATAAAATCTTTAAAAAAAAAAAAAGAAAGAAATGCTCATGAAGAGTATTATAAATAGTGGACAGTCACAACCTGATTAGAGCTACTCTCTGGCTTCAGATTACAGTATGAATATCCCAAATTAAAAAGTAATGTGCTATGTAAACTATTCCACTATTTAGATAATGAATATTTAACATTTGAAGCAAACAAAAATATACGACACTTTAATATAACATTTTAGACAAGATTGGGCACATTCAGGACGGCAGGGCCATAGACTAATACAACATTTTAAATAACTGAGCAATCACTTAGTCTCTGCCTTTTCTAAATACTAAATTACAAAACTGTATTCAAACAAAAATTCATGGGAATCCATTACTTAACATCTAAAAGGAAAACCAATTTTCCAAATTTTATACTTTGGTGGACTTTGAAAAGTTGATGCATTGGGCCATTTGGTAAAAATAAGTTCTAAAAAACTTTTTTGGGGAGTTAGTAATATTCTTATTTGAAGTATATCTACTGACTCAATTCTATCCTTAGTTAGGAAAATTAAGGACTAACTGGTTAGGCCCAGATTTTAAGTAATGAGCATTTAGGATAGATGGAGTAGTATCACTCTTAACTGATTTTTCAAAAGATAGAAGACAACTCTTTCTTGAAAAGTAGAGTCCAAAGAATTGCTCTGTAGCTCCAAACAGGTTGCCGAGGGCCAGTCACAGGCAGTGTCTTATGTTGGTCTGCACCAGAGTCCCTCCCAAGAAGCCCAGAGCCAAAACACTCAGTGACCAGCTTCAGACAACATCAGAGCAGGACCCAATAAGCTTCACAGGCAGCATATCCAAAGGGACCCTGCTGAGGCAAATTCCACTTCATGTGGTCAGCATCTGCACAGCAGCCTGTACACTGTGGTCAGGGTTAAGTCTCACCCTCAGCCAGCCTGAGGGTTGATCCCACACACAAATCAGCTGACCCACAAGGGACCTTCCTGGAGTACTCAGCTCGGGTGATCAAGGAGGCTACACCCCTGCACCCCACAGGACACACACCCCACGAAGACTGGGAGTCATAGCAGATCTACCTAATACATAGAAACAAACACAAAGAGACAGCCAAAAAGGAGACAAAAAAAGAGGCCCCCAATGAAAGAGCAGGAAAAATATCCAGAAAAAGAGCTAAGTGAAATGAAGAAAAGCAATTTATCAGATATAAAATATAGAGTTCAAAGTAATGGTGATAAGGATGTTCTAAGCATGAAAAAGGACATAGAAACCACAAAATACAAGCAGTCAGAAATGAAGAATACAATATTTGAAATGATGAATACCCTCGAAAGAATAAATAGTAGCTTGGATGAAGCAGATGATTAAATCAATAATTTGGAAGACAAAGTAGAAAAAAACACCCAATTTAGAGCAGCAAAATTAAAAAAAGAATATTCAATTTATTATTATTTTTTAGAGAAGGGGAGGGAAGAGAAAGAGAAAGGGAGAAACATTGGCATGTGAGGAAACACTAATTGGTTGGCTTTTATACCTGTTCCAATACAGGGACCTAACCTGTAGCCTACGCATGTGCCCTGACCAGGAACTGAACTGGCGACCTTTCACTTTCTGGGATGACACCTGACCAACTGAGCCATACCAGTCAGGACAGAAAAAGTACTTGCAAAAAAACCGAGAATAGTTTAAGAGACCTTTGGGACATGAAGTATAACAGTATTTGCAACATAGGGGGATACCAGAAAGGGAAGAAAAATTTGGACAGTCTGGATAAAATGGATAAATTTCTAGAAACATGCAGTCTTCTGAGTAAGCAGATTGCAACCAGTGAAATTGAAGCAGTAATTTAAAAAAAACACCCAACAAACAGAAATCCTGGACCAGATGGTTTCACGGGTAAATTTTACCAAACATTGAAAAAAGAATTATCCTTCTCAAACTATTTTGAAAAATTTAAGAGGAAAAAAAGACTCCCAAGCTCATTTAGGAGGCCAGCATTATCCCAGTTCCAAAAACCAGATAAAGGTACTAAAAAAGAAAGGAAATTATATGCCCATATTCCTGATAAGCATAGTTGCTAAAATCCTCAACAAAATATTAGCAAACTGAATATAGTCATACATCAAAAAGATCATACACCATGATCAAATGGGATTTATTTCAGAGATGAAAGGTTGGTACAATATCCACAAATCAATAAACATGATATACTACATAAACAAAATGAACGATAAAAACCACATGGTCATATCAATAGATGCAGGAAAAGCTTTTGATAAAATCCAGCATCCATTTATGATAAAAAAAAAACTCTCAGTAAACTGGGAATTGAGGGAACATGCCTCAACATAATAAAGGCCATATATGAGAAACCCACAGCCAACATCATACTCAATAGGCAAAAACTAAAAGTGTTTCCATTAAGATCAGGAACAAGACAGAGAAGTCTGCTTTCACCTCTCTTATTCAAAAAGTACTGGACATCCTAGCCACAGCAATCAGACAAGAAGAAATAAAATGCATCCAAATTGGAAGGGAAGAAGTTAAACTGTTATTATGTGCAGATGCTATGACACTATATATAGAGAACCCTAAAGATTCCACTGAAAAACTACTAGAATGGATAAATGAATTCAGCAAAGAGGCAGCATACAAAATTAATATCCAGAGATAGTTGTATTTTCATATGTCAATACTGAACTATCAGAAAGGAAAACTAAGAAAACAATTCCAATTACAATTGTATAAAAAAAATCACTAGAAATACAAGTAAATTTAACCCAGGAGGTAAAAGACCTGTACTAGGACAACTGTAAGACACTGAAGAAAGAAATTCAGGGAGATACAAATAAGTGGAAGTATATACTGTGCTCATGAATAAGGGGAATTACATCATTAAAATGTCCATACTACCCAAAGCAATCTATAGATTCAACACAATTACTATCAAGATACCTACAGCATATTTCATAGAACCAGAACAAGTATTTCAAAAATTTTTATGAAACCACAAAAAACTCCTAATAGCCATAGCAATCTTGAGAAAGAACATTAAAGTTGGAGGAATCACACTAGCTGATATCCCACTATACCGCAAGGCCATAGTAATCAAAACAGCCTGGTACCGGCATAAAATCATACACATAGATCGAGAGACAGAATAAAGAGCCCAGAAATAAACCCAAACCTTTATAATTAATTAATATTTGAGAAAAGAGGCAAAAAATTACAATGCGGTAAAGACAGTCTATTCAACAAATAGTGTTGGGAAAACTGGACAGGTACATGCAAAAAATACAACTAAATAACCAACTTTATACCATACTCAAGAATAAATGAAAAATGAATTAAATACTTAAATGTTAGGCTTGAAACCATAAAAATCTTAAGTTGAAAGTATAGGCAGTAAACTCTAGGACATCTGTCATAGCAATATTTTTTTGGATATCTCCCCTCAGGCAAGGGAAACGAAAGAAAGAACAAACAAATTGGACTGCACCAAACCAAAAAGTTTTTGCACAACAAAGGAAACCATCAACAAAATGGAAAGATAACCCACTGAAAGGGAGAACATATTCCCCAATACATTTGATAAGAGGTTAATATCTAAAATTTATAAAGAACATATAAAACTCAACACACAAAAAAAAGACAATCCAATTAAAAAACAGTCCAAAGATCCTGAACAGACACCTCTCCTCAGAAGACACGCAGATGCCAAAAGACGTAAGAAGAGATGCTCAATGTCACTAATCATCGGAGAAATGCAAACTAAAACCACCATGAGATGTCACCTCATACTTGTCAGAATGGCTATCATCAATTACTCAACAAACATTACAAGGGATCCTTGTGTTGACAAGGATGTGGAGAAAGGGAACCCGTTTACACTGTTGGAGATAATGCAAACTGGTGCAGCCACTGTGGAAATAATTTCAAAAAAATAAAAATGTAACTGCCTTATGACCCAGCTATTCCACTTCTGAGAATTTATCTGAAGAAACCTGAAACACCAATTCAAAATAATATATGCACGCTATGTTCATTGCAGCTCTAGTTACAATCACCAAGATTTGGAAGCAGCCCAAATGTCCCATCAGTACATGAGTGGATAAAAAACTGTGGTATATCCACACAATGGAATACTACTCAGCCATCAAAAACAAGGAAATTTTACCCTTTGTGACAGTATGGATGGATCTGGAGAAGATTCTGCTAAGTGAAATACGCCATAGAAAGGCAAGTCCCATATGATTTCACTCAAATATGGAAAGTAATGAACAAAATGAACTAACAAGCAAAACAGAGACACAGTCACAGAGAGCAGGCTGACAGCTGTGAGGAGTGGAGCTGGGATGGGGAGTGGAGGGATTGAACAAAAAAAAAGAGAGAAAACTCTTGGTCAGGACAATAGTGTGGTGATGCCTGCGGGGGTCAAGGGAGGTAAAGGAGGGTATGGGGGATAAATGGTGATGGACAGACTTGACTTAGGGTGGTGAACACACAATACCCTATACAGACAATATTCTGTAAAATTGTGTACCTGAAACCTGCATAATTTTGTTAACAAATGTCACCCCAATAAATTCAATAAAAAGGAAAAAAGTTCTGCAATATCTTGATTATGCTAAATTGTTAAAGGCAGCTTTCAACATTCATAGACCTGAAACCCTCAAAAACAGTGATAATAGTCCAAAACACAGTATTGTACTACATTATTATTTTCAAAAGACTCACTAACAAGTGCCCCCTTAATCCCTGTATCCTAATAATTCACCAATCATATAAGCCTTCTCAGGGAAAGAACAACAGGGTAATGTTAAGTATCAATTAGCATGCGATAAGGCACTCTGCACCTTTGTTTCCAGGACACACTCTGTGCTTTGTATATAAATGATTAGCAGTAGCAATGTAACAGCAATTCTAGACAGAGTAGGTCAATAAAAATGAACAATCACTCAACAAATAAGAGTTAGTATTAAGACAAAGGAGCTAACAGATAATACCTCTTGTATTGTAATAAAAAATGAACATGTAACTATACCTTCAAGTACCCCCACCGCTAGGAATCTTCCATAGAACAACTCCACCATGGGGTTCTTTGGCTTCTCTTCATCCCTAAAGCATGTTTAAAAAACATAAATATGGTTTTAATTTTTGTACTTATAAACAATAAAGAAAACATTAAAAGAATAATAATGTATGTGGTTATCATGCACTCGGCTCTGCTATTTAGTGTCACCTTGGGTAAAGTACTTAGATTTACTCTTCCATTTCATCACCTGTCAACTGAAGATAATAACTGTAATTAAACTCCCGAGGGTATTTAAAGGTTAAAATGAGTTACTACGCAGGATGCCCTTCCAAGAGGACCTGACACAGTCTGTGCTCATGAGTGCCTGATCTTTCTATTATTATACATTTCAGTATCGGACTTTTAGTTTGTATGATATACGCTTATTTGGACTTGTTGGGAAGGGCAAAACCACTCTTAACCAAACATGCCTGTCCATCTTCTGAGCTGAAAGGTTCCACCAGCATGACTGTCCTGCCAGTCTAATGGAGAGTCTATGAGTACTTCATCTATGTTGTCCACCCTGGTTCCTTTCTTAAAAGCTCATGTTACTTATAACTTCAAGGTTCTACTACTACAATTTATAGCTTTTAGAGAGAGGAAATGGGGAGTTGCAGAGACATCGATGTGAGAGAGAAACATGAATTGGTTGTCTTCTTGTATGTTACCGGAACAGGGATCAAACCTCCAACCCAGGCATGTGCCCTAATGGGGAATTGAAGCAGCAACCTTTCGGTCTATGGGACAATGCTCCAACCAACTGAGCCACACTGGCCAGGGCTCTCAGTAGTTCTTTAAATGTTTCACCCTGAAGCCCCTAGTTTCTCCTCCCAAATTTATCCAGATCTTCTGTAAGCACTTCATACAGTGCCTTATCTTCAACACATTACTCCCCAAATGCTTTTCATCTGGAGTCTTAGAAGAGTACCACTTGACTATTTTCTGAATCCTTATTACTTCTGACATTCTATTCTGATTTTGAAGTCTTGCATATTAATTAACTTTCTGTTAATTTTCTTTGGGTCCTAGTCAAATTTTCTCCCCCTTTTCTAAAACTGTTTTAGAAAGAGGCTAGAACTTTTCCATTTCTTCTGAAATCTTAAGTCTTACTTGAAATATGTCCCTCTCCTCATTGAATCTAAGGAAAAGAAGTGGGTAAATGGAATCAGCCCTTTCAGGGATCAGTTTTTACATCTTTCTGGCTAGATTCTGCTCTTACAGCAGAAATATAAAGCAACCAGCCTTTGTGGCCACAAATTCCAAACAGCTTGTCAGTAATACAGAGGCAACATTTGGGTTGCCATGTGTCTATCTCAGATTCCCACGTCTTGTTGACACTGACTACAGAAAAGGAAAAAAAAAAATGAATGCTATTTATAAAGCTCTTAAAACTCTAACAATAAATTTCATGGTAACTTACGTCTCTTCTTCAGCTTTCATTTGGAAGGCATCTTCTAACCAATCTAATAACTTGTGTGTAAACTCACTCACGTCTTGCTGTGGAAAGAAAAAAAGTCTGTTCATTTTTGAGCCTATTAACAAAAATACTAAATATTGAAACATAAAACTTACAGCCAAATATTCAAATGTATAATTATTAACTCCTCACAAAGGCATCACATGAAATTTTTCATATCGAATGCAAGAAATATTTATAACTTAACCAGAGCATAAAATCAGTATTTGAGAAAAGCAAGCACTATGTTGGTAATCATGGTGATTGGGTTTCACTTTAGGAAAAAATATTTAAACTTACAAATGACATTTTTAAAAAGAATTATTACTCTCTCAAAAAAGTTCTGTAATGAGTATTAAAAAAAACACCCATATCACCAAAAAGTTATTCATTTTATGAAGAATTATTACTGGTTTCTCTCTTAGAAGGAAGATATGCTTTTCTTGATTCATTTTTTAAAAAGCCATAACAACTTAATGAAAATATCTGTTAACTTAGGTTGAGTTCCATCAATCACTGACTGCCCAACTATTGAGTCTACAAACTTGTGAACTTCAAACCGATCCTCCACTCAGAACTAGAATATCCGTCACCTTTTGTCACCCCTTCCTTCAGTTCTAGCTCCCCTAAGAGAAAAACAGGAATAGCCAATAGCAGTGTACATATCAACTACTGTAATTCTTTCAGAGATATGAGTTGAAACACAGAAAATAGGTTCATATAGAACCTGGGGAGGAAGACAGATAAATCAATGTAAGAAATTTGCCTTTAATTATCAAAATAGCCCTAAATATAAAACAAACTTACTATCATATATTCTTCCATCTAAAAGTTGTTTAAAGAGCATCTGGGCCTACCTATATACCTTTAAAATATTGAAACTAAGGTCTAGGAAGATTATATAAATTACTCCAAAGTCGCATAGTTAAAAACAACTAAACTCAGCAAAAAATCCAGTTGTAAATATCCATACTATCTGTAGTAGGTTAAATAGTCACCTGCCAAAATATATGTCCACCGGGAACCTCAGAAGGTAAACTTATTTGGAACAAGTCTTTGCAGACATAATTAAGGTAAAGACTTCAAGATAAGATCATCCTGGGTTAGGAGAGGCCCTAAATCCAATTATGAGCATTCTCATAAAACATAGAACATGAGCAAACACGCAGACACACAGGGGAAAGGCCACATGAAGAAGACGACAGAGACTGGAGCTATGCGGCCGCGAGTCAAGAACACCAGGAGCCAACAGACGGTGAAGGAGGCAAGAAAGGCCCCTCTCCCTTAGAGCCACTGGAGGAAGCCCAGCCCAGCCAACACCTTTATCTAGGGTTTCTGGCCTCCAGAACTATGGAGAGAAAATTGTTCTACTGTTTTAAGTCACTTGGATTTTTATAACATGTTACAGTTATTCCAGCAAGATATGGCACCTTAAAACCTTCCACAATTTTCTACACTTCACTTATCTTGCAAAGGTATTTGATAAAAAACAAAAAGGTTTCCTAGTTATCAAAATACTCTTCAGAAGAAATTAATCCGTCTTTTTTAGCAACCAAAAACTTACAATTATAAAATAATTCTACCTGCTTTCATCGAGAGAAAAAAAGATGAAGACTTTATTATAACATTTTAGTTTTAAATTAAAAGTTATGATTAAAAGTGGCAGTACTACATCCCAAAGGGTATGCCCCCAAGACTGTAGCATATTTCAAAATATGACATAATTAGAAAGAACATGAAGTGTAAGTATAAATTCACTTTAAAAAAACCATAATGATGCTTACTTCACTTATAGGCCTATTCCACTGTGTCACTAACATGTACTTCATATTCATTCAAATGCCTTGAGAGTAGAGAGAATCAAAACTGTATCTGCCTCAATTGATGTGCAAATACTTTAAAACACCTTGTAGAGAAAAAATCTACAACGAGAACACTAATTATTCTACACTGCTAGCACAAAGCAGAGGCACTGACGTTGTGGCATTCTGGAGTACGTCACAGCGTTAACATCTGGTTGTCCCCTCTCCCCTCAAAACTAGTCCACATATGCACAGATACGGCTCCCACTGAAGCTTGTGCTGCTTTGTAAGAAAAAGACAAAGAAAAAGCAATTCCAGAATAAAGGATAAGTCAAGGTATAGAAGTCACATTTCAAACTTAATTGTGTACTCTGTGCCATAAGAAAATAGGGTATACATACTAAATAAGAAAACACCACCACAAAAAAAACCCACTTAGAACCAGAAAGGTTTCAGAAGCCCAGGCTGAACTTCCTCCACAGCACGGTGGACACAAACGAGACACCGGGAACCTGGGAGCAGTCTTTCCTTTCTACCCCAGGAAATCTTACCACGCCTCACCTCCCACATGTGGGTCCCTGAAACGCTTTTCTTACTACTCCGTGTAAGGAATCCATTTCCACCAACAACATCATGGGCACTGTTTTTGTTCATTTATCTTGCCATTAAAAAAAAAAAAAAAAGCACAGGGAAGGTGGTGGCAGAGTGGCAGAACCACATATTTGTCGGAACCCTTCTCCCGACACACTCTCCACACATCTGCCAGATGTACCGGAAATACATCCAAGTACCGCAAGGACTACACGGCAAATGTAGTGGCTTTTATGAAATGTTTTATTTCTTCCCATTACTTCATTGCCCTGTCTTCCAACACTGCTATTATTCTCTGCTACTTTCTTGCTTCTCTTCTGTTTTCCTCCTTTAATTTCTCTGACTTCTCAAATTATATGTGAAAATGTTGCTTTGTTTATAGAGGTTTTCTATTTTATAAAAAAATTCCCAATATTATTTTAAAGATATGAATAAAAAGCCACTAAATAGCTCTACATAAAGAGTAGAAAATACAATCAACAAAGTTAATGTAGTACAGAAACTTTCTCTGAGTTTTTAAGGAAAGCCATTCCCTGCCAGCAAAACCAGGCATATCAAAAGCAGGTATACTGTACTTGCACTGGGTTACCATACATACATGAAGATTTTTAATTACATATTTTAGATCATTCTTTTTACACATTCTTACTTTTACCTACTGTTTTAACTTACCAATTTCAATCATAAATTATACCTAATTACTTTTTCTTAATTAAAAAGATCTTCCAAATGAATAATGTTTTAAATGGCTCTAGCTTATTTTAATAATGAATAACATCTTCAATTGCATGAATCTTTAAAAAAGCTGCTGACTGAACAATCAGATTACATAAAATACAAATGGTTAATAGACAAGAAAGCATAATACATCTACCTGCTGGGAGTCGTTTGATTTGAAAGCATCCTTAAGAATTTCAACTGCTCTTGATGGATCAACATATTTCCTTTTAGTACCCACAAGAAGTGCAAATAGATATCTCAGTTCACACATAAAAGGCAAATTCCGATGCTCCTATTGGGGAAAAAACCTTTAAATGAAGATTAACAAAATCTTTACTGGTAAACAGATATTCATTATAAAATTAATGAAAATTTAAATAATATAGATTAGGAATGAGCCCAGCACTCCTGAATCACAATTAAAGAAGTGTTGCTATCGAGACTCAAAGCAGTCAAGCACAAAAACAGCAAAGGACCGAGGCTAAGCTTGCCATTTCAGCATGAATGCCATGTATTCATAGCAAATCACGTCACTACTGAGCCAAGAATATCTTCCTCATTCAAGTGTCTATTATAATCCTTTCCATTCAGCAAGGCCCAGATGCTGCTGAGGACAGCGGTAACAACTTTTACCATTAAATGAGTGCTAACTATGTGCCAGGTACTGTTTTTAAGTACTTTACCTCAATAAACCCACTTAAGCAAAAATCCCTCCTCTTCCATGAAGCCTTCCCAAATCTTGCCAAGTCAATAATTTCTTCAAATTCCACAGGTACTAAAATGAATGTGTTTCATTCAACAATTAATCACCACCTGCCACTGTCATGTGATGATCCTAATTATCAGAATAATAGGTAATAATTTGACTAGATCCTTATATTAGACTAAAGCAATATACAGTGTTCCTTTGAAATCTTACTTGTGTATCTCAATTAAGATTATAAAATTCTCAAACACAAGAACTTCTGTCTCTCTTCCACAACATTTTGCTACATAAAGCACTCATTCAATTCTTACTGGTTGATTAAACCAAAGAATAAAAACAACTCAATATTATCAATCATGAGCAATTAATTTTAAAACAGGAAACTTAAAAGGAATGTAATTCACATGTTAGTACAAAATACTTTATGGCAACAAAAATAATTCTTACTACAGTTAGTTCTTGCAGGAACAATTTTAATAGATAAAACTTATGCAATTTAAATATTAGAAAAGTTTTCCAAGTTTGCAGAGTTGGAGTTCTCAGCATTATAAAATGTGTATATACGTGTATAGTTGTTTTCAGACTAATATAAACAACATAGAAATAGCTACCTCCAGAATGCATTAAAAAAGGAATCCTAAGAAATAGGTGTAAGTGAAGAAAATGGATTCCAAATATACTTGCTATTTGATAGAAAACTATATACCACTATAGCAATCACAAAGTATACTACCTGACATAACAATGCTAAGTTATGGAAAGCATGGATTTTATTTAAGTATAATAAATTCCATAAAAGTTAAATGGAAAAGTTCTAAATGAGATAGAAAATTAATCCATAATTTTTCTGTTGTACTTTCTACTCCCCTACAATTTTCCTACACAAATGCATTTTAGAAGTATAAATACTACAAATTTAATTCATAATTTCCATAAATATCCTTAATCTCCTGACATCAATTTCATTATCTAAAGTCAGTGCAGTGTTTTGAGACACTCCTTGCCAAGTAACAAGGATAAAATAAGTTACTTTTAAAAATTAAGTGGAATTCTGCTGAAAAGCATATTTGAAAAGTGAAATACTTTAATATAATAAAATATTTTTCTCTCAGACAACTCCTGTGGCTAGAAAATCTTTTTGAATTTCAAATGGCAAACCTGTAAATCATGTTAAGAGCAGCTACTGCATTCTCCTAAATCATGAAAATACCACCACATATAAAAATATTTTAACACTGTTCTTTGTCTGTTTTCAAACATTTATCGAGATATAACTGATGTACAGTACGGCATACATTATAAAGTATATAATTTTATGAGCTTCAGACATGTCTGTTCATGAAAGCATTACCACAATCAAGACGACATGCCTCCGTCATCCCCCAAAGGTTCTGCATCCCTCCTTCCCCTTCCTAATCCTCCCAGGCAACCAAGATCACTCTTAATTTTCTAGAAATTTATATAAATCAAATCATACCCTATGTACTTGTTTCAGTCTGGGTTCTTGCAATAGGCATAATTATTTTGAGCTTCACTCACGTGACTGCGCATTAATAATTCATTCCATTTTATTGCTCAGTGGTATTTTATTGTAGGATATACCACACTTATTTATCCATTAACCTGTTCCAGCAGCTGTGGATATGACTGTACATGTCTTTGTGTGGACATATGCTTTCACTTTTTTTGAGTAAAAACCTAGAAAGGAGGGGCTAGATTGTATGAATGTTTTTAAGAAACAACCAAACTGTCCTCCAGAGGCACTGCCCTAGATTCCCACTGGCAGTGCAGTGTGAGCCCTAGGCCCATGTCCTGCAATACATGTCCACTATGTTTTTCACTATCATTCTTGCAGGTACACAGAACCCTTAGTTTCAAATTGCATTTTCCAAATGACTTACAAAATGAGCATCTTTTCATGTGGTTATTTATAATCTGCATCTCTTATTTGGTGATGTATACGTTAAAATATTTTTCCCAATACAGTAATAGGTTACTTGTTTTACTGACTTGTACAAGTTCTGAATATATTCTAGCTACATTAGCTGATACATGTTTTGCTAATATTATTTTCCTTGTCTGTGGCTTGGCTCTTTTGTATACATTTTTCAAAGATTACAAGTTTTTAATTTTTTTTTAATTACTTTATTGTTGTTCAATTACAGTTATTTGCATCCTCTCCCTCCCCTCCCCCCTCCCCCACAAGTTTTTAATTTTAATGAAGTCCAATTTATCATTTTTTCTTTTGACTTGTGCCTTTTTGTTGTTCTACATAAGAAATCTTTTAAATCCAAAACACTAAAATTTTCTGCTTTCTTCAATAATTTTTATGCTTTTAGTTCTTCCTTTAAGATCTATAATTGATTATAATTTCTTTTCATATACAGGTCTCCCACACTACCCTAACGTAGTGTTCCCATAAAAGCTTTCCTAAGTCAAAATGGAATAATGTGAAGAGTATCTTCCACTTTCCAAAAGTTCAAGTTACGCCACTTCACTTTTACAAAAGACGTGTATGTTAGTACTGAAAAAGTGTTTTTCATAAGAGCAAAAAATCCTCTTTGGATTTCTAAAGCAGGGCTGTATAATATCCTATAAGAATTGAGAATTATTTTTCTGGCTATGACACCATAATTTAAAAGACTTTTCCTTGCCCAGTGAATTGTTTTGGCAACACTATTAAAATCAATTCACCCTATATGTGCAGTTCTGTTTCTTGGCTCTCTACTCCATGGTCTCCATGACTATCTGTTCACCAATAAGAGAGTTCCTTGATCATTGTAGCCTGATAATTACTCCTCCAAAATTGTCTTTCGTTTAAAAATTGCTATGACTATCCTACCTGTTTCGATTGTCCACATACATTTTAGGATCAGGACGCCAATTCCTATCAAAAAGCCTCCTGGGATGACAGGGAGTGCACTGAACAAAGAGATTAAGTTGGGGACAAGTGATACCTTAACAACACTGAATCTCCTGATCCGTGAACAAGCTGCATACCACTTTACTACTTTAATTGCTCTCAGCAATATTCTTTTTTAAATAAATTTTAAAGAATTTTTTTAAAGATTTTATTTTTTTAATGAGAGGGGACAGGAGGGAGACAGGGAAACATTGATTGGTTGCCTCTCACGCACCGCCAACTGAGGACCTGTCCCGCAACCCAGGCCTGTGCCCTGACCGGGAATCAACCCAGCGACCTTTTGGTTTGCAGGCCGGCACTCAACACACTGAGCCACACCAGCCAGGGCTCTCTTAGTAATAGTCTGTAGTTTTCCATACATATCTTTTGTCTACTTTATCCCTGAAAGTCTATATTTTATGCAATTGTATACAGGTAAATTTAAATTCCCAGTTGTGTACTGCAAATATTTAGAAATAAAACTGATTTTTGTATGTTTGCTTTGTATCATGTAACCCTGATAGTTCATTTCTTGCTTCCAGCCTTTTTTTTTTTTTTTTTTTGGAGACTACTTGGGATTTTCTACATAGATAATCAAGTTATAAATACACACACACACACACACAAACAGGTTTATTTCTTACTTTCCAATCTGCATGCTTGTTTCTTTTTCTTGCTTTACAACATGGGTTAAAACCTTCAGTCTAATGTTTAATAGAAGTGGTGAGAGCTGACATTCTTGATTTTTCCTGATCTTTGGGAAAAAGCATTCAATCTTTTGCCATTAAGTATATTAGTTGTATATTTTTCATAAATGAGCTTTATCAGGATAAGACTGTTTTTATTCCTAGTTTTAGAGATATTTTGCTATAACTAGATGTTACCTTTTTCTCAAACCCCTTTTCTTCATCTACTAAGATAATCATATGGCTTTTTCTTTAGTCTGTTAATGTGGTGAATTACACTAATTATTGAACACATTAACTAATCTTGCAGTCCTAGAGAAACCCCACCTGCCAATAAGGTATTAGCCTTTATATATTTTGCAGGATTCAATTTTCCAAAATTTGATACTTTTGTTTCTATATTCATGAGAAATATTGGTATGTAGTTTTCTTTGAATATCCTTTTCTATAACACTTTTGGTTTCAGGGTAACACTGGGCTCATGAGTTGGGAAGTGTTAACTCTTCTCAAATTTTCTGGAAAAACATTTAAAGAATTGGTATTATTTCTTTCTTAAAATGTTTAGTATAATTCACCAGGGAACTAGTTTGCTGTTAAATTTTTGGTGGCAGGGTTCTTTCTTAACTAAAAGTCCAATTTTTATATACAGGTTTCCCACACTACCATAACGTAGTGTTAATATAATATATGATACAATATAATATGATATAGGGGTACTCATCTATTTGTTCATCAGTGATCTTGGATAGCTTATAGTTTTTAAGAATTTTATCTGTTGTTTATAATATTCCACTATTCTCTTTCATTATTTATGGAATATGCAGTGATATGCCCCTCTTTCATTCTTTATATTGATAATTTGTTTCTTCCTTCTTTTGTATTGCTTAGACTAGAAGTTCATCGCTTTTACCAATTTTAAGAAGTAGTTTTTGATTTCATTAATTTTCTCTATTGTTTTTCTGATTTGTTTCATTGATTTATGTTCTTATCTTTATTATTCCCTTTCTTCTGTTTTCAAATTAATTGCTTTTTCTCACCAAGTTCTTGATGTGTAATTGTCATTAATTTGAAACCACTCTCATTTTCTAATAAAGTGGTTGGTTCATATATTTTCCACTAACCACTGTTTTAGCTGCATCCCTCTAATTTTGATATGTTGTTTAAAATATTCTGAACTTTCCATTTTGACATTTTCTTTGTCCTTTGGATTATTAAAAGATATATTATTTAATTTCAAACTATCAGTGAGATTTTCTAGATATCTTTTTGCTGGTTTTTAACTTAATTTCGGTATAGTCAGAAAACATTTTTTATGCTTTGAATCCTTTAAAATTTACAGACACTTGTAAATCCAGTCTCTGTTACTTTATTATGGCTGAACATAGAAGTTCCAGAATACTTCTTTTATTTGTAAAATCCAAAAGTCCTTCAAGTATTTGTGAAGTAATACAGTACTGCTCAATGCTTCACACTTGTGAGTAGTAAAAAGTGGGGAGAGCCCTGGCTGGTATAGCTCAGTGGATTGAGCATGGGCCTGCAAACCAAAAGGTTGCCTGCTCAATTCCCAGTCAGGGCACATGCCTGGGTTGCGGGCCTGGTCCCCAGTGCTAGAGAGGCAATCACACATTAACGTTTCTCTCCCTCTCTTTCTCCTTCCCTTCCCTCTCTCTAAAAATGAATAAAATTTAAAAAAGTGGGGAGAGATTATTTATTTGGAAAATGCTGTAAATCAAGACTTTTAAATAATATAAACTTTAATAAAACTTTAGCTATCTATATAGAGATTACTTCTAAATATTCTGAGCTTATGCATCTTTGTGTTGTCAACATTTAATATATGTTTTGCCTTCAGTTTGTAACTTCTTAAGCCAAAGAGAGTATGTGTGAAGGTGGGGAGGGTGAGATGTTTACAGTTAGAATCTATCTTTCAATTTTTGTACTTTACAGTTCTCTTAGACATTAACATTGTGACCAGTACAAATAGGAATGTATAAAATTAGTTTCAACTTCTAGGAACAATAACAAAGTCTACCTAACATATGAACCAATTTCAAAGACTCCACCTCTTTCTCTCACTACATATGCAATACCGTTATTTACAGTAACCTTTAATTGCTGATAAAAAACATCCTGCTTAGCAGTACAAATAACATCTCTGTGATTTGATGAAAGTGCTCCCCAAGGGTATGCTGTATTTTAGCACATTAGTTTTCAAGCTCAGTGTAGCAGTAAACATGGATTAAATATAAATTCATTATTAAATAATAAGTGACAACATTTACACTGACACCTTTTTACAAACCTGTGTCTTTTATCACTTCAACTGAATATAGTACCAATCGGTGGCGGATTAATTACCTATGAATCCCCCATGTTTGCTTCAAAGGTGTCAAATTATAATATGTATTGCTGTCACCATGCCAAATTAAAGAGTAACCTCATTTGTGGAACACTCTTTTACAAAACTGTGAAGTATGCTTCTAAATAAGCGTCTTGTGTGAATAGAAATAATGATTCTTTTTATTCCTTAAGCTAAATGGACACCTGGACATGCTGACCCCTCCACTGCAAGAAATAAATTTCTCCAGAAAACTGTTAATGATTGGGCCTCTATATTTCTCTAGCATTCAGCTGAACGTTCTCATGACCCCAAAACTAGCTCTGGTACATAAGCCTGAACACCGCAATTGTTTACTAAGATTAGAAAAGTAACTTGGTTTTAGTCAACACTTTAAGAAAATAAAAAAATTAAAACTGTATAGCACTAAAATCCAGGAACATAAAAGAAAAGGTCAAGATACATAAGAATATGTAACTTGAAGAAATATTTTAAAATAATGTTATATAAATTATAAATATACTCCAACTGACACATCAGAAGAGAGGGCTATTGATATCAACAAACTGTGATAAAGGGAAGCAATAGTCCAAAAAGTTTCATGTAAAAATTTTAATCGTTTAATTTCTCTGGAGGTATAAGGGATTATCAGATGACCTTTGCTTCCTTTTGAAAATGGCTTGTTTATCAGCCTGACACTTTATAATCTAAAGATTATAGCCTGAAAACCTGGCTATAAATCAAGCTACAATCCCATTAGCTTGCATTATAAATGTTTCATGTGTTTGCAGAAAAAGTAATTTTCAAAATTATATACTAAAAGAAAAACATAATTTAATAATTTATCATTACTACTAACAATAGGTCACACAATGTTTAACACTTTAATGAAACCTAGTCCCTTTAGGGCTACAGTATCTTTATGAGAAGGTCACCGAGGACCTACACTCAAGCATAATATCTCCATAATTAATTTTTTCCATTAAGCATGAATTTCTGCATGCAAATCAGCCATACAGTTTGAAAAGCTAATGTGAACAATATAATAACTAACAAAAGTTGATACCTGGTACTTGCTATGTAACCAGGACCTTCTAAGCCCTTCTAATAATTGTTATCATTATTTACACATTTCAGACAAGGAAGCTGAGCAGAGACAGACCTAGTAAGGTGCTCTGTCTGGCTTTAGGGCTACTGGCAGAACTGGGCCTTGTCGTCTGTGCTGTCTGTCACATTACACTACCCGACAATGTTAACTCACAAAATAGGCTGGCACTGCAAGACAGCCAGAGCAACGCTAGCTTTCAAAGGGCTGCTCTACAGAAACACAAGTGGAAAATCTTTTGATTTCAACAGAATTTTTCGGGAGACAAAGAAAAATCTTGAATTGTAAATTGTAGCCTATAAAGTTTACTGAAATTGGAATGTCCCAAAATAAAAAAGCAAGTACCAAAATTATACAAAAAATTGGCACAATACTGACACACAGGTGAGGAAAAATTCATACTTATAATACACTGACAAGGGACAGAAAGTTACTGTAGTAGTGATTGACAATAATGAGTTGATATTCAAATTTGACACAGTTTCAGATTTGATGAGAGGCAAGTGCCCCCAAGAAAAACACAGATTAAAAATTCAGACCCTCTGTTTAATTTTACCTTTTGATTTCGAGGTAAATCTTGAGCATTTGATGGAGGCTTATAATTCAGAACTAATCTTCTAAATTCCAAAAGATTGAATAATGACTGAAAAAGAACAACAATTTAAGAAACTTAAGGAAAAATTCCACTAACAGAACTGTAAAAATATGATGCATTTCAGAGATTTATTTTTGACAACTATACACCTTATCACAGAATTGCTGCAATTAGTGAAAGGTGGCCTATAGGATCTGACACAAATAACGCCCCATCTTTTATTACAAAATCTTTTATTCAAAATAGTAAGCATGTAATTCTGTAACATAACAATATCACACTCAAGCACACCATATGACATTTTAGGTGAAACGTTCAAATTAAAACGGTAAGTTATTACACCCATGTAATACCCTACCAACCACACTCAAGCAGGAGTTACTTATGCCGGACCTTGTATTTTTCCCTCTGAGAAAAGTCAAATTACTTATATTTGGACATACTATTCTTGATCATTAACAAATTTACTGTACTGCAAAGCAGAAATTATACATGGACATCTCAAAAAAAATACTACATATTAAAAGCTTTCTTTATGTTATTCTGTGCCTAATATGCAGTTTCCTCAAAATAAAAGGTATATAAATGCAAAGTCTAGAACTTTTTAAATATATTATGTTCACTATAAGTTATCTAGAGGTATCAAGTCTACAAAAACATAGTACAAATACACTTATGGGCCATATGCCTGTGACGGAGAAACAAAGAAATGACATTTTCTCTATGTTCAAGGAGACACACAACCTAGAAGGAAGACAGATATATAATCATAACAATGTAAATGTGACTCGAAGATACAGTAATATTGTTCACACAGTGTCTGATGAGAACACATAAAAGGAACTCATGGAAAGGCTTCCTGAGCTGATTTTAAGCTATAGCTTATAATCCATTAATGTCATCATGGTAAACACGTATATAAAAAATTAAGTAAAATACAATGGAAAATATCAGAATACATCATACACACTAAATTCATCAGAGTATTATAAATTTCTTTGTAGATACTTTACATATACATGTGTATATGTAAAGTATTTTACAATGCAAAATGTATTCCTTTTGTGAGTCAGTTTATAAAGTTTGAAAGTCACTGTGCAGGAAGTGATAATGTATTAAATCTAAATAAGGATGGGTTAACCAACTTGACAGAAGATAAAGAGGGCACCCAAATCAATAAAAAAGCAAAAGTTGTTGGTTTTTTTTAGTAGTTAGCTGTTGAGAAAAGTGGCCCACTAGAATAGTTGTAGATATATAAATATACATGTGAATTAAAGACCTAAATATGAAAGGTAAAACTCTAAGTCCACTAACAGAAAATGTTGGAAAATATTTTGGTTATCTTGTGATCTGAAAATAGTTCTTAATTAAATGATATGAACACATGAGACCATTTATTCATTCATTCAACAAATGTTTATGGAGCACTGACTACGTGCAAAGCAAAATAGGCAGCAAAGAATAAAATGTATCAACTCTCTGCCCTTGTGGAGATCACAATCTTATGATGGCAGATTAAATCAATGAGTAGATGTTATAAATCAAAAATAATGTGAATAAAATAATGGCAGGTCAAGATCTTTCCTTAGGGAAAGAGAAGCATTTAAATGCTATCGGAAAAAAGAGTTATGAGAAAGACAAAATAAGAACAGGAAGGGAAGTAGAATATGAGATCAGAGAAGAAAATGAAGTAGAAAAAGCAAGGGCTTTCAAATATAGCTAAGTATCAAAATAACTGCAGAACTTTAACAAAATACCTACACCAGAGGCCTCTCAACAAAGATATAAAGTACCACAAAACATTCTCATCAAAGAATCATTGGCAAATTTCAAGAACAAGATTAGCAATACTTGCAAAGGCCGCCACATTCCAATAAGGTAAGGGCAGGGAAATAACCTTTGGATTTGGCATTTGGTATGTCAGTTTTTCAGTAGAATGGTACATGAAGAGCAGCAACGAGTACTGAAGAGATGGGATATAAATAAGGGAGACAAAATATAGACTACTCCTGGGAAGCATTTAAGTAGGAAAGAGAATACTGATAAATTAGAAGACTCCCAATCCTGCTTCTATGCTCTGAGCTCCCACTGGAGAACATTTTCCTTCTTCCTGAACACCCATTAGAATCTCCTCTGGTGTGGGTCTGTCTGCTGGTGATGAATTAGTTCAGCTTCTGCTTGACTGAAAATTGTTTTCTCTTCATTTAGGTGAGATTTTTGCGAGTTATAGGATTCTAGATGGCCAGTTATTTCTTCCAGAACTTCAAAGACAGTGTTTCTGTTGAGAAGTCAGCTGTAAGCTTTACTTTTATTCCTTATAAAGGTGATATATCTTTTTCATCTGGCAACTTTTAGGATTTTTTTTATCTTTGTCTATTCTTCTCCCTGTTTTATTATGGTGTGTCTTGGTGCAGAGGTCTTAATGTATATATCACTTGATTTCTATTGTTTCCTAAATCTGTGGCTTGATCTCTTTCACCAGGCTTGGAATATTGTTATCTCTTCAAATACTGCTTTCTCCCTTTTCCTTCTTTACTCTCCCCATAGAACCACAATACACTGAGCTCATCATACTCTTCACATGTCCAAACTCTCTCACTTGCACTTCATGGCTTTAGTCTCAAAATACTCTTCGGACCAGCTGTCCAACTGACTCATTCTCTTCAGTTGTGTCTAATGTGCTGATTTCTTAACTTTCTTAACTATAATTTTCAGTCCTAAAATTCCTATTTTCTTCTTTTCATAGTTTTCTACAAAAATCCTCAATCTTGCTTTCAAATCCTTGACCATATTAATAATTATTATAACAATTCAGCTTTCATGTTTCCCTGTAGCTGTATTTCTGCTGCCCATTATTTTCCCTTAATTTCTGGACACATCTTACTTCCTGGCATGACTCAGTATAATTTGAGTGCCAGACAATATGTGTGAGAAACTGCAGAAAATGCAAAGTTCTTAGTATCTTCTGACAAGACTGGGACTATTTGATATCCCAGGTCAACTTAATCTGGTCAGCTCTGAGATGAAGCTGGAATTCAAAAACTACGAATTTTTTCGTAATTTTTTAAAAAAATTTTAGTTCTCAATTAATCCCAGGTTCTTCTATCCCTTCAGTATATGAAAAGCTGAGGGGTTTACTAGGGCTCCGAGTCTGTGCAGAGCTGTGCTCAGCTTCCCCGCCACTCACTTTGGGAATTGCCTCAAGGACAAAAACCAGCCCATACGTGAAGTGTATTCCCTGAACACCCTGTTCACTCAGAACTTAGAATTCACTCAAAATTCCTCCGTTTTAGAATTATGTGATGCCTTCAAAAAGTTGATTTTTTTGCTTTGTTTTGTTTTGGGTTCCAGCAAAAGGTGACCAGGTAGGTGATCTAAAACAACCTATTAAGTTATTACCCAAAGTAGAACTTGTGACCATTATAACACAACATGGAAATTAATGGTTTTGAAGTCCCAAACTCTTTATACCCTAAATCACAGTCATAATGGTATTGGTTAACATATTCTTTCAAAAGAGGTGGGATAGGGTAATTGTCACTACTGTCTAAATTGTGTTTGTGGCGAATGCACACTGAAAGTAGGTATCCTTGTATTCAGTCAAAACTAACACATGAATGTTGAAGAGCACTCGTTAAAATGGAGTTTGGCTAGATTCTTGCAAATAACAGAGTTATGAGGATGAAAGTTCAAATAATTTGTAGAAAACAAAAGAACTCATGACAAGAGAGCAAAGGGATATATAAACTGCCTATAGTAGAGGATACCGAGGAGAAGCAAGATAAATTCTCCTAGGTGGATTATCTAAAAAATAGAATGTATCATATAAATTTCAAGGTGAAGCAGGGAAAGCAGACTGATTAAAATATAAAAGTCTGCACACAAAGCAATTAAATGCCTATATCCATCCCAGACAACTACTACCTCCTTCTTTGGGATATAGGAGATTTCGTCTTTGAATATTACTGAACCTTACCATCTCTGGTTTAAAAAATCAGCCATATTGTGCACCAGGATAGAAAGAGGGGATGAGATTCAGAGCTACAAAAGGGAATACTAAGTAAAAACATGCAAACAGACTCCTCACTTCTCCTTCCCCAACTCCCCTTCTGTAGACCTGCTTTTGGAAAGGTAGCAAGCACTCTTAAGCACAATCAATCAGATTCCAGTCTGATTTTGAGGCAGAGAAATCTTCTGTGGTCAAAGACTAAAACAATTGAGCTAATACACTTGAGCATAAAGACCGTATTATTGATAAGACCATTAAGATATGTTGGAGCATTTGGAAAATTCTAAGAATAAGTATATAGAAAATAGAAAAAAATGGTGGCCAACTCCAAGAAAACAAAGGATTACAGAACGGTAGTCCTAGTAAATCACTGTAATATTCACAAAGCCACAGAAAATGTAAACACTGACCACTATTTTCAACTTGTGCTATAACTATGTTGGTCGATGAAAGAGAAGGCAATTCTAGACAGGTGAAATGAAGAGCGAAATCCTTATCTATCTCAGCAGGAAGGCATGTCATTTATAAAGATGAAGATAACAGGAGAAACAGCTAGAACTGGTTGTAGCTGCCACAGGACTATTAGGTAGGCATGTTTAGGACAGATTATTGCTATTTTTTCACTATAAGCCTTTTACTGCTATGAAATTCTTGGTTTTCTCATTGAACTACATATTTGGGTTTTTTTTTTTGAGGAAAATTAAAGAGATAAAAGCAAGTGATGTGAATAAACATGTTAAATGATCATCTGATTTTTTTTTTTTTGAAAATTTGCAGCATCTTTTCAATCTCATACATCATTAGGTTGATAGAAGTTTCTTAAGTCTTCAGTTCTACCATAATTATAAATGCTCCTTTTTTGGTTCATTCATTCACTCATTCAATAACTACATAATTGGCTCTTCCAAGGAGTCAGACACTGCACTATATTCTGGTACAGAATAACCTAAAGATGCATTCAATGCCCCCAGGATGTTTGTATTTTAGTCAACCAGAAATTACTTGATTTATGAGTATGGTGAATATAAAAAGCTACTTAGAACAGACTTTAAAATTAGAGTAAAAAACAAAATGAAGTGATCTTTAGACAAAGTTTTTTCCACCCATAATTTTCCAAAATTTAAAGCTTAATGTTTTTCCATACCTCCAAAAATCAGTAAGTTAGTACTTCATTATAACTCAGCTTTTTCAAGGTTATAAGTTACCTTTAGGTGTGTAGATTTCTCCAACAGAAGTAAGTAACCCCAAGTGCCCCACTCTTGCCTGGGAGTGCCATAAAGCCCTGCTACTAGTTAAGCAGCAGATAAAATTTTAAATTAGTTAAAATTACCTCAACTGTTCAAAAGGACAAGCAATTTTCCCAGTCCATTTCCCTTCCAAAAAAAAAAAAAAAACCAACACACCCAAAAACTGAAATGGAAAGGAAAAGCTAATGTCAGCAAATACCAAAGTAAAATCAGATGAACAATTCTTTCAAAGTTGAAAATTAAGATATTAAGAGAAGTTTACCCTATGAAAACAAAGTGATTCTCCACAAATGTATTAATATTAATTTAATTATCATTTCAAATGGGTCTTTCTTACAATATGGTATGGAGAAATAAAGAGAACTTATTCTAAATAACAAATATTGATTATTTGCAAGTGCTTTCTTTCTTCTTACAGTTTTCTAAGAGAAGCGTCTAATCAATGAGCCTCATTTATTGGCCATAGTAGTGCAGAAACAGCATCTACTTGTCCAAAGACAGGCAGCAAATGAATATGAACACTCAGATCACGGCCATAAAACTGTGCTTCCCATTTTAAAATGATGTCTGAATTATTTACATTGGACGATGAAGTGCAAACGCCTTACTCATAGTGTAAACAAAGCAAGATAGTCTAAGAGACTAAAATAGCAAATAAAAGTTTAGATACTGTTGGCATGTAGCTAAGTAATTAACACATAGTCAAGGCTAGAAACAAAGGTATTACTGCAGATTTACATTAATCCAGGTATTCCTTAACATTTTAATGGCCTGGAAAATAAACAATGGTATATTAGTTATTAACTAGTGTATACCAAAGTATACTAAAGAGGCGTAAATCCAGAAAACCAAAGGAAATCAAATCATATGGCATTATGTGTCAGAAGTAAAAGGGGTGGGGGTTCAAAAATACACCACTGAAGTAGAAAAAAAATTTAAAGTACATATTAATTGCCTAGAAAATACAATTAACGATTTTGTAGAAAATGTAAAAACCAGTTAGTTGCTTTAACACAGTATACAAGTTTATGCTGTCATTTTATGGGTTTGAAAAGCTACAAAATGAAGAGATACTTTTACTGTAAAAAGAAATGGCATACACATCCAATGATTTAAAAAGTAATCATTAAGAACATTAAATAATAAGCTGTAATTCAACCTCATTAGGAAAATAAACACAAAATATTAATTTTCTTAAAGGGTAACAAATTAAGAGAATGTTATTATTCACAGATTATTTCACTTGTGGAGATTCTTTAAGGTTTTACAACCTGATGGACAACATTATCAATGTCTGAGATGGTAAAGAATTTGATAACAGTCATATCCCATAAAAGCTAAAAAATAAAAAGAAAAACTAGTTGAAATTAAGAAGAATGTGGACATCTATGCATACAAACATTTTTAATCTTAGAATAAGGGGCTCAGGAAACATTTCATTAAGGGCTTTACAAGTTAGAAAAAAATGTGTTATTAATCTATACCCTCCCTCAAATAAAATGCCCCCCTTATAATAAAAATAATATGTAAAAGATGAAATTCAATGAATAACATTTTCTATTATATAAAAATAAGTCTTATCTATCTGGTTTCAAATCTTGACTACATCCTTCCCTAAATTTGCAAGGAAATACATACAGAAATGCTTTCTTTACACTTTGATACCAATTCCTAACAGCAGGGAGGGAGAAGAAATGAATTCCAAATAGTACCGAATAAGGCATAGGTCATACTCTACTGTGCAAACTCCATCCTGGGAGTGAGGAACAAAGGCGGATGAGGAATGCTACAATCTCTAAACTAATTCATTAGACAGAGAGCATTATGAAGCTTCATGCAGGTATGTGTCCAGTACACAACTGAAGAGAAACACAACCCCAACTCACTTTCCACTGCTATTATGCCCCAGGTAAGATGTGCATGAGGACCCTTACCTGAATGACCGCACTAAACCAGCAAGTATTGCCAACATTCTTTAGTCCAACAGGAGCTCTGTCCTGCCTCTTTCTGTCGTAAGGGTTTCGAGAATCCCTCCAAACTTCGGTAGGTGTCTTCTTTAAACATGCTTTGTTTTCTGCTATGCTGGCTTCAAGAACTCTTAAGCAATGGGGAGAAAATAATAAAAAAACAAAACAGTATTAATTTAGTGTTGTACTCTAGGAAATAGCATAAACTAACATTTTTAATTACTTAAGCTTTAGGTAATATATTTGGGGAAGTAATATTTAGGGCTATCTTTACTCAGTAGAGATTAGTTTGCTTTAAAAATATAGCAGTGGTAATGCCAAAGGATCCAGAGACATGCACCCTTTTTTTCCCTAAGGAAAAGGAAATTCAAATGTAAAGACAATGTTTGTAACAGAAAATATGTTATATTACATTTCAACAAATTAAAGGTTAGTACCAGGAATATAGCACCTAGATAAGTATTCTGAGAAATCACTGTATTAAAGTGCATATTTACAATACAACAAAATTACTAGTTTTTATAACAATTACTTTAATCATCAAGAAAACACTAATAATTGAACAAAATGTGCTTCTATGACTCTGACCGTTAATTTGCTTTTCTATAAAGTTAAGGTAAATTCTAGGTTCCTGTCAGTTCTAGAGACCCATGGCTCTATGACAGCTAAACAGCAGGAGAGAATTCTTATGTGTTCGCTTTTTTACCCAAAAGTTTGCCAGGGGAAAAACTTAGGGAAATAATATCTATGTATCAGAATAATAAAAGAGTAACCTCTTCAAAATAAACTCACCTAGAGAGTATCTTAAATATATCTAAACATGGCAAAAGCAATGCTATTCTGCTTACTGATGTATTCTTGCAACAACATGCTGGAAAACCCTAATTCCCACCTCTGAACTGACAAAGAATACTTCCTGCTCAAGGCATGTGTTACTTACTATTCTAAATTAGCAAAAATAATATTTAGGTGCCTTATCACACTTGGTTAATTACAAAAACCTCAGCAAGAATGAACTTTTCCAATTTTGGGGGTTCACCATCTTTATCCTAAAGATTTTACCCTATCATATTAGTGTCAAAATAATATAACTATATTCCTTAATTATGGAGGAAAAGTAAATGATTCTTTTACCTCCAGCAGCATTATTTACAACATGGCACTGGATACAATGCAGTAAGATTCAAAGTTACTACTTAAAATAACATGTGAATATAGGAGAAAGTCTTTCTTTGGAAATAAATTTTAAAAAGCAGGTAATAACATGTTAAAATGTGAAGATCAAAGTAAACTCACGTATTTAAAAATAAACAGTTTACATCTCTGTCACTATTAAGAGTGACCAAACACCACCAATAGGCTTTGCATAACATCGACTCTCAAATGCAGCCTCAGCCACTAGGGGCTTTTTCTCCAACTATGTACCACTGAAAGATACCATAACTCCTTGGAAGGCATTTAATTAGATTCACTGGGGCAGAAGAAAACCAAAATTTATACAGAAGATGCCACTGTTACCAGAAACAAGCTTTCAAGTACATGTGGGGGACATAAGAAGTCAAAGAGCCAATGGAGACGCCCTGCTGTCCAAGGTCGTCCAGCTCGGCATAGTACAGCACAGTAATAATAATAATCAACTGGAACAAACCGAATTTGTACGAGGCAACTAATCTGTACTCCAAAGAGAAAGTTAATGCAACGTATACCAAAGGTAAATATAACACAAAAGACTGCTGCATATAAGATGGTACATTTACTTTTTATTGACTTTTATAAATGAGAGTGTTTTCTTTTGAAATTTTTATTCCCTTTGTAATGCGTATCTATATTTATTTAGAAGCATAAAGAAACCTTACTGCCACCGTGGTAGTCAGAGATGAATGAACTAAAGCAAGCAGTGGGTTCTGGGAAAACTGGCAGTGGCACCATGAATGAGAGAGGAGAATTAGCAGCCGTGGTCACATGCGGGCGAGAGAAGAGGCATCTAGCACTTCGCACACATACTGGTGGCTTGTACGACAACCACTTCATAGAGGACTCTAGAGTTTATTCTTAAAGCATAAACTTATCAAAGGCTAGGGGAATTACTCTCAATCCTGAATCTCCTGGTGGCAGAACCTCTATCATTCTACATTTTAAACTACTAATTACAATAAAATACTAATAAGAAACAAGCCCTTCTTAATAATGCCAACAGGTCAGATCACATTTATCAAAGTGATTAGGCCTTGGGTCACACAGACATTATAGAAAACCTGAGAATACTTCATTTCTACAAAATACACCCAATCTGCAAAAATTAAAATCCACATATGTCACATGAAGTAATAACAAAGAGAGATGCAGCCTCAAGACCAGTCTGAGTAAAATGAGGTCTCAGGTTCCATAGAAGTGTCACTGACCCATCCCAAGTCTCCATCTACACGGCACTGAGGTAGTAACATCCTTACCCAGATCTGGTTAAGGCCACAAAAACCCATGAAGTCTGTTTTTTCTAATGTTTCCTTCAACCTCCTCTTCTGCCTCTCTCCCACCAAAACAATACATCTCTTCATTTGTGTGTGTCCATGTGGAATGATACAATGGAAGTGTTTTGGTGCCCTTGCCTATTCTCCCCCACAGGACTTGGGAGAATGCATGGCCTCAAGTGGACTTTTTAGTACCAGCAGCTTGCCTGTGCTGTTTGTGTTACTATTCCACAGAGGACGTTGGAATGGCAGACTCCCCAGCTTTCCTACATACCTTTCTTTACAGAGGTCAAGTTGGGCACACACTCTAATAACTGATCTGGGCTCAAGACATACATGCTTACTGCTCCTCAAAGTCACCTAAGGTATGAAGAATATCTGTTTCCTAAGTCATATTTCTACATGGAATGCCATATATAAAAAAGTAAATATTCATGTAACTCTCGATTCACTCATAGGGTAGATAGCATCCGTCACTGGTTCTTAAAAACAACAGGTTTATTATAATATTCCCTAGCCACACCATACGGTAGAAGTACGGCACTAAAAGACGGTGAGTGAAAGAACGCCATGACTTTGTACAGTCTCTTTGATTTGGGGTTATTTATATACATCCAGCTTTTTATCCCCAGGGACTTAAAACATGCTTCCGTAGGTCTCCTCCTCCTACCGCCTCCTGGCTCCTGAAGGACTTAAAGCTGTCACACTGAACCCAAAACTGCTATTAATCAACCCATCCCTTTTCAGCATCTGCAGGGCAGAAACACAGATGTCTTTCATCCCAGGAGCACCTGTGATAAGTAGTTGTACGTGCTAAACAAGTGTTTAAAGTAAATGGGTGATTAAGATACCTCTTTTTTTTTCTTAAGCAAAAGCCCAAAGTATTTGTTGCCCAAATACTACTCTACTCCCAGACCCTTTGTCCCCTTCTGTAGTCCAGTACTGGCATAATGAATATAAACTTTCTATAAAGCCGAGTTCTACCCAAGGGTACCTTTCCTGGCTTCACAAAAGCCAGTTGTACAACCCAGGCTTTAAAGTTTAAAGTACGTAACAGCTACACTCCAGGTATTAAGGTTGCCAGTAGACAGAGAGTGGAGCGGGGAAACATCGCAAATCTCAAACAGCTCAGAAGTAGCTTATACGAAAATGCAGCATGCCAAAAGACAATCCCAAAAGCCACAAATAAAAACCCGCACCCCACCACACTTCACATGCTTTCTTATCTTCCCAACACTGGTCATGACCATGGCATTCAGTAATATAAAAAGATAAAAAGATGACAAAATGTTTGCTGTCTCTTTTCCTTCCACACATTACACTGAATGTTTAAAGAATCTATTTATGGTAAATGTTCATCTTCCAGTTAACCTTTCATTGCACTGACTGTGGGTCTTGTTTTATTTGTTTTGTATTGTTATTTAAATTGTATTATAGTAGTAATGTTGAAAACATCCCAATCAGATCATCTAAGTCCATTATGAGGAGGCATCACACTGCAGAACATGTGTTTCATTTAAGCTGCACAGACCAACCCAGAAAAGGAAGGGAGGGAGGGAGGGAGGAAAAGAGAGGGAGAAACCATCCTGCTGATTTCCTAAAAAAAAATCTATTTTTATTTTTATTGTTATTTATAGGGATCACACTAAACCCCTAAGTCAATTTAAGGAGAACTGACCAGTTTTACAATGTTCAGCCTTCCAATTTGTAAAATAGAATATACTTCCAATTATTAAATATTCATTAATCTGTCTCAACGATATTTAATAATTTCCTTCTTAGAAATTCTTACATATTTCTTAATAAATGTATTGTTAGTCTTTAATAGTTTTGCATTATAAACAATAGCTTTTTTTTTAAGATTTTATTTATTTTCAAAGAGAGGGCAAGGGAAGGAGAAAGAGAGGGAGAGAAACAACAATGTGTGGTTGCCTCTCACGTGGCCCTCACTGGGGACCTGGCCCGCAACCCAGGCATGTGCCCTGACTGGGAATCAAACTGGCGACCCTTTGGTTCGCAGCCCGTGCTCAATCCACTGAGATACACCAGCCAGGCAACAATAGCTTTTTAAATTTTCACCTTCTCAGTTGTTCTTATATAAGACATAAAATTTTGTGTATAGTGATTTTCAAGTAACATAGCTAAATACATTTTTTGGTAAGAATATTTTATTGAGAAATAATGTACATATAATAACATACATAAATCTTAAATATACAGATCAGTGACATTTTTTACATATGTACACACCCTGTGACCACCACCCAGATCAACAATAGAAAAGTCCCATTATTCCAGAAAATTCTCTCATGCCCTTTTTAGCCAGCAGTGTCTGCTCCATCTCTCAGACAATCACCATTCTGACTGTAAACATTATATAAATGGAACCCACAGCAGTTATTCTTATAGTTTAACTTTCTTTCACTCAATGTGTTGCTCTGAGGATTCCTGCACATTCTTGCAAGTACCAGGAAAATGTTTTCCATTTTCTGCTCAGCATTGCATTGAATGAATATACCACTGTTGTTTACTATTCTGCTCTTACGAATATTTGGGTTTTGTTTTGTTTTGTTTTACAATTTTTAGTATCAATAAAGCTACATGCACTGCTTTCTCAAGGGTCTTTACCTAGGAGTGGAAATGCACAGTATATGTTGAAATTCATTATAGATTTTCAGTTTTCCAAAGTGATTATACCATTATACATTTCTACCAACAGCATATGATAGTTCTAGTTGCTGCACATGCTCACCAACACTTGGGGTTATCAGTCTTTAATTTAAACCACTGTGATGCACAGCAGCACCTGTTCTTTAATACAATGGCTCATCAAGCTTGCATCACTCAGACTGCCACCACTGCTGCAGTCTATCACCACACCCAGCACGGCAACATGCCCACAATCATATACTGAGTACAAATTAAGGGACTCAAGTTTCTGACCCAGTGGCTACCACTGTATGCGGGCATGTGACTCCTGCCAAAAGCTGATCTGTTTCTCACAGTGCGGAAGGCCACACTGTACGAGCTGTGGCTCCTGCCCACTTTTGGTAGACTTACCACATCGACCTTTGACTACTTACACCCTCGTCCCCTGCAGTCCTTCTTAGGACTATCAGTGGTACCTCACAGTTGCTGGCACTTTTTCTAGCGAGAGTATTGCTGTTCAAGTCTGATCAGCCAACTCCGGTCACATCCTGGTGGCCCTTGAAACTAATCAGTTTCATATTTTCAACTTCTAAAAACCATTTGTAATCTGACAATGATGTACGTTTTCACATAAAAACCACTAAAAAATACAACAGTCAAAATATTCAATGGACCTTCTGTGCTCTCTACCATCCTCATAAATCAATTAAAAAAAAAATGGTGATTGCTTCCCTCACCTACTCCTGTTCCACACGCCTCCTTAAGGCAGTTCTCACAGCTGCTTCCTAGGTAATGATCAGGATGAAAAGGGTGGGAATTATAGACATCTATTTTAAAAATTCAGAATTCCACCCTTTTCATTCCCCTAGGCTGATCTGGTTGGTAAATGCTCCAGGTGGTTCCCAAACTTAATTCCAGTTCAGACACCTGGCTTTCCTTATTGTGCTGAGCAGTCTTAGAGTGGTTTAGTACACTACCCCTCCAGTTCCTCACCCGTGGCCCATGTTGGCCAAAGTGGGAGGCATGAATGGTCCCTATAATTTTATAAAAATGCCTTTGTTCCTATTGTATCTGACCCTGTGAATGAAAGGTGAGGTGCGAGTAGAAAACTGCTGGGAAAAAAGGTGAAATTATTACTGGAGTGGGACACACCGGTTCTGTAGCAGCAGTGGCGGCAGGGCAAGCACCCCACACGTGGGGGCGTGGGGGGCATGGGACAGAGAGTAGTAACTCTCGCCTTTCAGAGTTGCCCCTGGTGCTGTCATCACAAAAAAGAATGCCATGGTGAGACTACGCCACACTGCTTTACCCAGTACAGAATTCTGGCAGTTTCGTTTCCATTCACTGCCAATCATTTACTATTTCCATACGCCTTATTTGCTGTGTCAATGTGTGTCATCTGTCACTTTCACTGTCACTATTTTCAGGAAAATTCCACCTTCTTCCTCTGTGTACTTTTAAGATTTTCCCAGTCTTAAGTGTTCTTGAGTATCATTATAATGAAATCGAAGTATCTCTTTTAATTTTCATGATTGGGATTTGTTGGGCTTTATGAAATTACAGGTTTTCTTTTCACTTCTAAAAAATTCTTACTGGTTAACTCTTTACATTTTGCCTCTGACCCACTCTCTCCTGTCTATACTACCTACTAATGTACATTAGACCTACTCAGTTTATTTTCCAAATCTTGCAAGCCTTTTCCATTGTTGCAGATAACTGTACATTACAGGCTGGATCATTTCTTCTTATATATCTTCTAGTCTACTAATATGTTCTTAGCTATTTCTAATCTGCTATTAAACCTTTGTTGTAGTTTTTATTTTATTAATTCCAATTTTCGTCTCTAAAGGATCTTTTCAGTTCTTTTTCAAACGTGTTAGGTCATTACTTTGCAGCATTCCTTATTTCCTTTAAGGCTAAAGCATAATTCTATCAATCACAATATCTAAAGAAATGAGTGCATTTTTGCTGCATACATTTTTTCCACGTATGCTTGGTATTTTGAGTGGTGGGGTTTATAGAGCTTCAAAAGTTACCAAAAGGAGTTCTTTGAAGCCAAGGATAAAGACACCTTCCTAAATAAAGACTATTTTTGATTCTGCCAGGGACTAGGGACAACACAAATCTAACATTCTTTAAAACTAAAGCCCTGATTTAAGATTTATTGGACCATTCAAGTAGCACAGCTTTCAGTTTCAAAACCAAGATACAGTTCCTCGGGGGCAAGTTCCATTACTTATATCAGCACTCCTCAGAGCCAAGGCAGCTATCTTTATAGTTCTCCAGGGGCTTTGGGGGGAATGGTTCTCACTTAACCCCTGTTACGAATGTCATCCCTTGGCATAAGCATTTTAATAAGGGAAATGAGCTTGTATTAAAGCTTCCTACCTTACTTACATAGACACATTCTAAAGGATATCATAAATAAAGTTCAATTCTATACACACAAGCATATTCATCATCTCAAAAAGTGAGTTTCAGTGTTCCAAACTTACTCTTTGGGCTCATTCTTTCACTCAGATTTTTAGTTTTACCATCTTACCAATTCTGTAATACTTTTAAAACATCTTATTAAATTTTATATCCAACAGAAACAACACTAGAAAATGTGTCAGTCTACCATATTTCTTGAAACAGTTGGAGGGATGCTCTTTTTAACCATTCTAACTAGAACCTAGCCTTATAAAGCTAGTTCAAAGTAATTTCATGAAGCAAGTCATTTTTACAAGAAATATGCCATAGACCTAAACCAGTCACAATGCACTAAACTATTAGAAAATTTCAACTATCCACACTCTACTTTTTCTCCACCTAAACAATGACAACCAAGAGATAATTACAAATACAACCAATCCTGAAAGTAAGAAGTAATTATATTAAGTACTACACTTTAATAATGTGTGTAAGCATAGACTCATAAGTGACATATACAACACAATAGTTGATATAAATAATTATAGATAAATTTATACATAAATGTTTATCCATAAATACACCATACATTTCTTATAAAAAAATCAACTTAAAAAATTATACCACGAAACTTGGTGTCTAAACAGAGGATCGTAATATGTAAAAAGATAGGCTTTATCTCATTTAATTATACACGATGATGTAGTGTTGCAAATATGTGAACTCATATTAAAGTTTGTCTACTGAAATATAAACATAAGTAAAATGATTCTAGCATGTAATTTGGCAAAATTTTGTCATCTGAACTTGGGTAATAAACAAACACTTAAATTTACTTTTAAGCATAGCATATAACATTTTTCCACGAAATGCATCATTTTGCCTTTAGAACTTAAGTCCTACCCTGAATAAAAACCCACAGAAGCAAATACATCTCTGCCAAAAGTTTAGGTGGCGTTCTCACATTCCCTTTCATTCTGATACAATGTGACTTATATATATGTTTATTAAGTGTACATTGCATTTGACATTTTTAAATTATTATATGTATACATGTTTATTAACTGGACACTTTGCATTTAACATTTTAAACTGTAAATCAGAAAATCTACACATACCAAGAAAAAAATTACATTTGCAACAGTACATTAATCACTTTTTATTTCTACAGAGTATATATTTATGTAAAATTCCAAAACCTCTATAATGTTATCTACAATAAAAAGTTTTCATAAAATATTTACTATTTTAAAAGTACACTAAAAATGAAGACCAAGAATAAGAAAAAGAATTATCTTAAAAATTTTTTTTCCTATTTGGACAAAAATGAATATCTAAAACGATATATAATACATAGGTTGAACTTAATAATGGATTAGAAATAGTCTTAATCCCCTACCTTTTAAATCCTTTTTACTTCTTATTACCTAATTAGTACATACTACTTTAAAATTAGGAAATACCTGACATAAAACTGCTGACACTATTTTCCAATATCTTTTTCACATAATAGATTTCCACACCCCTTAAATATGAAACCCATCTCATGTATCTCATGTTTAAAACATTTCTTATCAAAGATTAAGTATTATTAAGTTGTAAAATTACTCAAGACAACTATTTCATTTCAATCTATTTTTTTTAAAGATTTTATTTATATTTTGAGAAGAGAAGGGAGGGAGAGAAGAAGAGAAACGTCAATGTGCGCTCACCTCTCTGGACCCCCTACTGGGGACCTGACCCGCAACCCAGACATGTGCCCTGACTGGGAATTGAACTGGTGACCCTTTGGTTCACAGGTTGGCACTCATTCCACTGAGTCACCAGCCAGGGCTCAATCTATTTTTTAAGACAAAAACTAATTTTACAATTTCTCCAATCCTTCACAAAATAAGCCTACCTAAAATGTTTAATGAGAGCCTATATATTTTTGGTTTTCATTTAAAATTACTGGCATTAAATATTAGCCACACTAAAGAGGTTAATAAATTTTAATTAGGCCTTTCCATTTTAATATGTCTTACAGGTAGTTTCTGAAGTAACATTTAAAGACATTTAAATGTATTACGAAGAAAAATTATGTGCATAGCATAAACAGTATTTTGAGATATCTCCTACTATACACTAATTTCAGATTACTTAGAAGTTTACTATTGAAATTGTGCCAACAAAATTATAAGAAAGCTGGTGTTTTCTATTACCAACCTGTGTTATAGGAGAAGGACCTCTGGAGTCATAAGACCCATCTGAGCTGTAAACCTTTGGAAAATCATATAACCTTTTAAAAGTTAAATTTCTCCTTCAAGTAAGAGTTACCAATGCCTCCAAAGAGTTGTTTAGAAGATTATACATAGTTAGTTACAATTTACATAAGTTTTTTAAAAATTAAAATTGTTTTGTGATGAAATCAAATTTACTTATTTAATTCTCTGGTAGATCAAACGGTTTCAAACTAAAAATTTTTGGCTATTATTAAATAAAAAAATGCATTCTATCATTCCCTCACGCATCTTGGAATCTTGCCAATTTCTTAAAAAAAAAAAAAAGAAAAAACCCTTATCTTATCATACTATACATCAGTGGTTGGCAAAATATGGACCCTGAGCCACATCCAGGTGGCAGCCTGTTCTGGTAAATCAAGATTTATTGGAACACACCCACACTCACTAAATTATGTATGATCAGTGGCTGCTTTTGCACTGCAACATCTGAGTGGGGTCACTGTAGCAGAAACGATATGGCCAGCAGAGCCTAGAACAGTACAATAGGCCCTTCACAGAAAAACTTGGCTGATTCCAGCTACAAATGACAATTTTATAAACAAAATTGGACAATGTACACAAAAAGGGATTGGGGGAAAATCAAAGAAATATTAAAATATACACCTAAATATATGCCCTATATTACCACTTCAAATCCTAAAATCTAAGCTTCAAATGCAATTGGAACTAGAATATGAAAATTTTGGTTATGTAAAATATAAAAACAATATTGAAGTATATTAATAATTTATTTAGAATAACAAAGTATATCTTTGTGCCTCTTGAAATTAAAGCCAATTACTACTCTATTATAAATAGTACTTATATCTATTTATACAAATTATGTTTTTACCTGCTAATGGCTTGCTCCTCATCAGTTATTCCAGTCTCCCTGCACGCCCTGTTTGATTCCGCCAAACTCAAGGCAATTGCTCTCTGAAGATCATCTTTATCATCTCCAGTGAGATCAATCACATCTGAAAAGCAAAACTATCTTACTCAAAATTAAACGTCAAACAAAATGAAAGGTAATTCTTATCATGGATATTTTTATACCTGATATACCTTTTCAAACCAAAGCTAGCAACAACTCAGGTATGTATAAGAGCCTCTCTGAAGAAATGAAAACCTATTATAAATTGGTATACTTCAAAACTTAATGATCTCCTCTAAAATATGCCTAAAACAATAGCAGCATAAATATTTTTCATTGCAGAGGAATCTCAATATTTATTACAAAGTCTCTGATAAAAGCTAGTAAGTTTCTTTACTAACAAAAATCAAAATCAACATTCACATTCACATTTATGCTTTCCAAAGTTAACACAAACACACACACACTACAGTTCGTCCATATGGACACCTAGATATTACCCAACACAGTATAATAATTAACAGCTTAGCTCTCAAAAATCACATTTCAGAAACTAATCGACTACACACACACACACACACACACACACAAGTACATTTTTTTAAAAGCCTGGAAGTATGTGCCAAACTGGTAACAGTGGTTCATTTTGAGGAGGGAGGGTTAAGGGAGAAGAAAGTGTAAGGATCTTTCATTTTCTATAAAAAGCACTTCTGTAAACTCTGAAGTATTTAATAAACCTGCAGCCCTTTAAATAGTTTTTAAAATATGTTTATTGATTTTAAAGAGAGAGGAAGGGGGAGAGAGAGAGAGAGAGATCAATTGGTTTTCTCCCATACATGGCTCAACTGGGGATCGAATTCATAAGCTAGGCCAGTTCCCCGATCAGGAATTGAACCCCCAGCCCTTCAGTATACAGGGCAGTATACAGGTGTGGCTCCAACCAACTGAGCCGCATTGGCCAGGGCAGCCCTTTAAATTTAACAAAAAGATTTCATTTCACCAAAAGAAGTATACAAATAAATGATACAAAATGGTCTTGGTGCTATAAATATTCTTTATCCAAAAAATAAAGGCTATAATTATCACTATACTTTAGAAGAACTTTTAAAATCCAATTTGCCAATGTAAACTGGTCAATTTCCTTAACCCAAAAGATGCCAATAATATTCCCATTATCATTTAAACAATGATAGGAATCATAATTGTTACTAAGTAGGGGTTTACAAAAGCATATGATGAGAAAGAGAAAGAAGTATAACTATCATTACCTTATCTCTGCATGGCTAGGATTATGCTTATTGACATTTTGAACAAGTTTTGTATTCATTGTTTGTTTATTTGTATTTGAGACATGTTAAATATTAATTTTTTCTGTATAATCCTGGAATTTTACAACAGACAAATAAAATGGGATAGGGCACTGGAAATAAGGTACCTGCATTTTACTGTCTGGCTAAAGGCTTTTATACAGATACTAGAAAAGGATATCCCACACTTAATGAGTAGGAAATAATGTATATTGACAGTTTCAAAAGCCTACTTCTATTGTTATCCACATTTTTTTTCTCCAAACAGTAGCTTATAAGAATATTAAAAATATTAGAAATAATAGTTATCTATGGAAGGTGTTTTTTCAAATGTCCTTAGTATAGTAAATCTCACAAAAATGTAATAAATAGGACCCCCCCAAAATTCCATCAAATAAAATGTGGAGCAAAGTTATTTAGCAAGGTAACTGAAATGGTGAAGCATGCCTACGCCACCCAAAGGTTTTCTAAGCCTGGCTTACAAAATCCAAGTCCAGCTCGAGCACAGCTGCAGATTGGTGTCCTCCAGCCCAGTAGGAATTTGTATGAATACAGATGAAGAAAGGCAGGACAAGAGAGGCATGAAATGGCCTAGAAGAATAAGTCATTAAATAATGACTATAACTTGGGTGATTACAGAAAGAATAATGGAAGTAAAGGAAATAATTTGCAAAGCACAAAGAAGCAGAAAAACTGGTTTGACAGATAAGATCAATTAGCCCTCAGACTCCATTCTCTCATCCTCCTAGGTGTTCTCTTCAACTAGAGAAGCTATAAAGACTAAAACAAACAAACAAACAAACAAACAAATCTATTTTCCCAATTCACTTGTGGTTGAACCTCTGGGTAAAATTTAAGTCTACCAACTGGATGCACTAACATGAGATCTGGAAGGCAGAAGTGAAGGGAAACCATTATTCTGTTTTTTGGCTGTTTTCTCCAATACGACCGAAGAGTTGTGGGTTGTTCATTGTCCAGTTTCCAGTCTAAGGGATGTCAAGGGAGAGAGAAGTGGCAACTAGGCTCTGCATGCCAACATCCAGGCACAGCTCAGTGGCTGTGACCTAATCCTGGCAGCCTGCTCCCTGGGCTACAGCTACAGAGGCATGCTCCTGAACTCAGTGGTCCCAGACAGCCTGATTCATGCCCACCCTGACCATGGCAGAGGGAGCAGCTCCTCTGGCTGGCTGATCCAGCAAGATCTAGGAGTCCTTTCAGAAGGCTGAACCACAGTCCCTTCACTGATTTCTGAAGAATGCAAATCCCTATTAAACTTCTTTGAAAAAATCAAGAGTGTTTACTGTTTCATGACTGGCAAGTAAACCAAAGGGCTAGAGCAGAAAATTAAATCAGAGTAGCAACAATCATACTCAGAGCTTTTCATAATTTATCAGTTGTAACTCAAGCAACAAAAAAGAAAGTAACAAGGCATGATGTTTTTAACCCTGTGTCATAAATGAGATAACTGAAGTTGTGAAAATGAAGTATAACATTGTAAGAATAAAGAATGTAGACTTCAATTTAAGTCTTCTAACTACTAAATCAAGTGGTCTCTTATGCATATTGGCAGTTCTCCAAGTGTGGTGCATGGGTCCTTGGGGATCCCCATAACCCTATGAGAAAAGGGAAAACCCTAAGGAAAAAATACTCTCACAGTATTACTAACACGTTATTTGCCTATTCTACTGTGCTCACATTTGCACTGCTGATACAGAACAACAGTGCCTTAAAACTGCTGCTTCTTATTCTTAGCACAAATCAAAGCAGCAGAACCAAGCTGTATGCACTATTCATTGTACTCCTTATAACTACACACACACTATTAAAAAAAAGGTCTAGTTTCTCTTAATTCCTTGATAAAAAGGGGAAAATTTTATTAAATCTGGAACACTGACTTACACGTTCTTTAATACTCTCACGAAATGGGAAGTACTTAGGCTGTGTATCCAAACAGGCTGATGCTTTAGAGCAGACACTAGTGCAGTATTTCAGCTGCAGGCTCTTCAACTGGCTGATTTTTTCATGGAACACTATTTTTACTCAAAACAAACAAACAAACAAACAAAAAAAAACCACATCAACAAACTACAAACTATGAGTATTCAGGCTTCAGTATTTGGAAGGAATTTTCTCAAAACTAAACAAAGTGACCTGTCACTTGGAAGAAAACAAGAGTATTTGTTGCCAATGATTAATATGAAAATTTTAAGCAAAAACTGGACCTTTGTTAAACTTGTTTCCACCATTGTGAACTTAAGATATTCCTAGTACTTAAAAGCTTTTCTGATTAAATCAAATGATGCTAAAAATTTCCATTTGTTTTATAATGTATAGATTCCTCCAATATTTGAAAGGAAATATTTTCCAAATTACCAATGCATGGTGCTATAAAATCATGCAAAGAGCAAAGTAAGTGATAAAGATGCAACTTTTGTTCTAACATTTGGTTTCTGACCTTGGTTCCTGATGCAGAGTTCCTAAAACACTTGAAATTTCCTGGGTGACAGAAGCATCTTTTGTTCTAGTGAGGTGACTCTTGGTGGGCTACTAAGTAGCTTCAGAATGGACACTGGTTACCAGAAAGACCAAGCCATGGTGCAAAGCTTAGAACTTTGAGCCCCATCTCCTACCCTCCAGGGAAGAGAGAAGGCCTAAGACTAAGTTAACAATCAATCCTGCCTCTCTGATGAAGCCTCCAGAAAAATAACTAAAATACAGGGTTTGGAGAGCTTCCTGGTTGGGGAATATATCTACATGCCATGCTGGCAGGGTGGTGCTCCCCAACTCTACAAGCCAGAACCTTCTGTGCTTGGGACCCTTCCAGACCTCTTCACCTGGCTGTTCAAGTGTATCCTTTATCATATCCTTTATTATATAACAAACCAGTAAATATACGTGTTTCCCTGAGTTCTATGAGCCATTATAGCAAATTATCAAACTTGAGGAAGGAGTTACGTGGACCCCCAATTTGTAGCCACGTCAGACAAAGTGTGGGTAACCTGGGACTCACTGCTTGTGAATGGCTTCCAAAGTGGTGGCAGTCTTGTGGGACTGAGCCCTTAACCTGGAGATAGTTTCAGAATTGAATTAAATCGCGGGACACCCAGCTACTGCTGGCGAATTGGTTGTTCGTGGGGAAAAACTCACACATCTAGTGACATAAGTACTGAGTCTGAGCAGAGAAAGAAACAAGCAATAGTAATCAATAATGCAGAAAGGCCAGCTGACCAGAAACGACTGTTCTTCAACTGAAAAGCTGGGACGTTCTTCCTTTAAGCAATGAAGAACGTTTCTTTATTACCTGCCTGTAGCTTTAATGTAACTATAATTTTCTTCATTATATTCCCATTACATAATAAAGCTTCTTTTGATGGGATATTTTAGAACAATACAGCAATCCTGAAATGAAGACTACTATAACCTACTCATATACCAAATACCTATAAGACCAATATTAAGAAAAAGTGTTCTTTCAATAATAGATAACCTAAATTTATTCTTTTTCTGGCTTTGTAGGATGATTCCATAAAATACATACTGAACTACCAATTTCACAATGAAAACTAGCCCTCTATGATTTTCTCATATGCTGATACACAAAACAGAACAGAGAATAAGCATGGTTATAAACTATTTCTAATTGGCAAAAGTCAATTACAAAAATTCAGCCTTCATAACAGTTCTATCCAAATACCAAAGTATTATGATTATTTTTATATCTGTGCCAAGGGAAGACAATAAACTTTGTTTTAACTAACCCTCCCTCTAGCATTGGGTTGGCCAAACAGTCCATGTGGTTTTTTGCATAAAATAATACACATTTTTCATTTTCACCAACAACGTTATTGATTTAGATATTTTAAGTGTCTTGGCTATCTCCCATGTGGTACGCTGGCCTTCTCAATTAATGTCTTGATTTGATCGCTATCAACTTCAACTGGTCTACTCAACCATGGAGCATTGTCCAAGAGAAATCTCCAGCACGAAACTTTGCAAACCACTTTTGACATGCTCGATCAGTCACAACACCTTCTCCATACGCTGCCAAATCTTTTTTTGTGTGTCTCAGTTATGTTTTTACCTTTCTTGAAATAATAAAGCATAATACATTGGAAATGTTGTGTATTTTTTTCCATCTTCAATATTAAAACGGCTACATAAAAATTCACCAACTTTGATAATTTTTTTTATTTTTTAAAGGTTTTATTTATTTATTTTTAGAAAGAGTAGAAGGGAAGGAGAAAGAGAGGGAGAGAAACATCAATGTGTGGTTGCCTCTCATACGTCCCCAACTGGGTACCTGGCCTGCAACCCAGGCGTGTGCCCTGACTGGGAATCAAACCAGCAACCCTTTGGTTTGCAGGCCCGTGCTTAGGCCACTGAGCTACAGCAGCCAGGGCTACTTTGATAAATTTTTAAATTCATGCTGATATGACAGCTGTCACAATACAATAAAATTGTTTCGAATGAAGTTAAACTAAGTGCTACTAGAGCCATCTTACGGGAAAAAAACAAACTTTTTGGCTGACCCAATACTGGTGTGAACCCAATCAAGTGCATAAGCATGTCATTGTTAGTTGAATAACACTGCAGAAAATCGCATGCTACCAAAACCTATAAGCAGTAATTTCCAACATTTTCAAGTTAAAAATTAAAAATTTTTTCCATAAAGTCAGAAATTTATGTACCAAAACATAACATTCACCCTAATAAATCTTTCGCTTTCCAAAGAATTACCATTTGAGTAAACTTTAACTACCAAACACTTCTCCGCTAATTCCAAAACATAGGCAGCCATCAATTTGCCAATAAATTAGACTTTAAATGTACGCAATTGTTAAGCTCATAATTCATTTCCCATGAAAATAACACGTTCAATGACAATGAGACATCTACACTAGTTGACAAAAGCTAAGTTAGCCCATAATCTAGTTGAACTACAATGTATAAAGATTTTGATTTCAGAAGAAAAAATAAGTTTTTCCATTGTTTTCTTTATTTACATGGTGCTAAACCTGGGAGAAATACTTTTTGTTTTTCAATAAGCCAAGCTTATATTTACTACCAGCAAAAATTTCTAGGCAGGGGAGTGATATTAGTAGAAAGAACTTTGTATTGGGAGTTAGGAGTTAAGCTGTTGAACAAGAGTTCGAGAAGAGTTGTAATAAGAATATGTACCAGGGCAGGAGCAACTGAGAGAAAAAGTGTAATACACACACACGCAAGCTGATACAATGGCAAATTAATTGGTTGTTTTGGAAAATTAGGAAGAACTATGAAAAAGAAAAAACAAAAATGAACAAACAAACAAAAACACTGAGCCACCAGAAGGATGGGAGTGCCCTTAGAGAGAAAGGCAAATGTGAGCACAGGGACGGCGAGCAGGAGGTTGGAACTGAGTCTATGACCCTCTCACCCTCACTCCCTCTGCTTCTACCACAGCTGTGTCCTCACAATTCATCTTCTGAGCCTTCTGGCCTTGAGGCCCTAGCCTGACATACACTTCCCTAAGACATCCGTGAGGTTCACTGTCTCACTTCACTTAGTGATCTATAAAATGTGACTTCATCCAAGAGACATTCCTGACTGGCCCTGTATCTAAAATACCATATTCTGTGCCTGACCTACAACTGTGTCTCAGTCACACTCTGTCCCTTTACCCTGTTCTAATGTTCTCCATCAAATACTACTACCTGTCGTTATTTATTTGTTATTTACTGTCTGTCTTCCCCTACATAAATGGAGACTCTGTGTTTTTCAATGGCCTAAAAAAGTAAAGTGCCTGATATATATTAGGCAATCGACAAATATCAGTTAATCAAATAAAAATATCTAGAGACCGTAGACTAGAGATAAAAATTAGTAAGTTATAGAGTTAATTAGAAGACTTCAGAACATATACTCTATTCACCTAAAATTTTTTCTAGTAAGTGAAAGGACAAATAGCATAATAAAGTATCATGTTAAGAGAATACTTAAACGAGGATAATATAAGCAATGTAAACTGTTTTACATGCCACTCTCCCATTTTCCTCTGCCCTCAGTCAGCTCTCTTAAGATATTCCTTCTTTTCCAATCTTCCCACTGCTGAACTCATCAAATCTCTAAAACGGTGATGTCCAGTGTAACTGTCTATAGTAATGGAAATGAACTACTATCTGCACTATTATCTGTCCAATACAGTAGCCACTAGTCACATGTGACTACTACTGTGCATTTTAAATATGTCTGGTGAAATAAAGAGACTGAATTTTAATATTATTTAATTTTAATTTATATTTAAATTTAAGTTGCCACGTGTGACTATCTTTTTTTAATTTTATTTATTTATAGAGAGCGGGGAGGGAAGGAGAAAGAGAGGGAGAGAAACACCAGCACAAGAGAGGAAACATCCATCAGTTGCCTCTCATACACCCCTTGCCCAAGGACTGTACCAGCAACCCAGGCATGTGCTCTGACTGGGAATTGAACCTGTGACCTTTCAGTTTGTGGGACAACACCCAACCAACTGAGCCACGCCAGTCAGGGTGCCACAGGTAATTACTGATAACTATGCTGAACAGCTCAGCTCTAAATAGGTTTGTTCCGTTTTTAATAATAGCTGCTAAAATTATAATTAATGGCAGCATCAATTAGGAAAATAAATAGGAAATGAGCCATTCTCGAGTTTTGTCATCAATTTTACTATTTTCCAACTTGGATTGTGAAGACAAATTGTCATCAATTTTACTATTTTCCAACTTGGATTGTGAAGTTAACATTCTATATTAGTCAACAAAAACTGCAAAGACCATGACTATCATTCTGCCCTAAAATTAGAAGTTACACAAGTCCTTCAACAGTGCTTGTCTAATGGAATGCAAACCTAATTACATCCAATCAGTTGCCAGTGACTGCACACCACTGTAGCATCTTATTTCTAAGATTAACCCGAACTTTTGGTGAATCTCCAAAATAGTTTTATGTATCAGAAATCCTGACGGAAAAAGAGATTTAACTTCCACTGCATTTTTTTTCTATCTGCAGTTATTTAAAAAATCTGGGGCATGGGAAAAAATATTAGTGTTCAATTAATAAAAGCCTACGCTGATAACATAAGGGATTTAGCCTCAGCAGGAATGACAGTACTAGACTTGGATCTATTTATCACTTGTGCTTTAAATCACTTTTAGGCCAAGACCAGAGCTTTAGGACATAACCTCAACATTTTTCTCACCTCCTAGGCAATCCTTACAAAGTATTCAAGTTCCTTGGGGTAGGAGTGAGGAATACATTGGTGCTAAATTGGTGAAGGATCAACCACTTAACACTTATTCCAATTTGTTATACCAAGTTCTCTACAACTAAAGCTAGTAGGTGGCATTACGTTCTGTGTTAAAATTACCTACCTAAATCTCTCTTATTTTTTGATCCAAACTTTGATTGCTCAATTGTGGCACATCTCGTTCTGGTAGGCATATACTGTTTTTTTCCTGTTTTAAAAAAGTTCAAAAGAATTTAATGGTCATGAAAGAAAGAATATAACTATTTGATTTCAAATTGGTAACAGCCACATATGGTCACGTCTATGACAGAGTTTGCCTGACACAAAGCTCCACAGAATCTCTCCTCTGACTACTAAGTACACCTATGATATCTCAATATTTTGCATTGTTCCCTGACCCCATTGCATTAGTATTTTTCACTGCAAAATTCCAACATGATTTTATTTAAAATTTATGCAGGAGGTGAGAGGCACTAATCTGAAAACCACAATATCCACTCTGGACAGGAGACGCAAGCAATGAAAAAAAGGTGTCTAAAGCTTTTGCTAATAACACTACAAACACGTAACACTACATTTAGGCATTTTCCCAAAATTCAACAGAGTATTAAATTATACTATCAACAGGTACACTACTTCTTAATTCTTTGATAAGCAGATAATAAGCTTTCCTTGAAATGCTTCCTTTTTCTCTCAAAAATGAAAGGTAAAAATGCACTGAAAAGGCCAATCATTGTCCTACTAACTAATGAAAATGTAATTACTTCTTCAATATTAAGGGGAGGCTCACAAATATGTGTTCTTCAAATCAAATGGAACGAATTAGTTTACCTTCTGGTGCACCTGGGTATGCACAAATGAAAATTTCCCCATAAGCCCCAAATGTGGCTTCTATGGGATATTAGTTAAAAAGCTAAATTTTTGTAATCACTAATAAAATTGTGTTTTATTTCTTGTAATAGAGACCCACAGTTATAAAGTTATATTCCGGCTTATATAAACAAAGAATCATATGTGTTTTACATTAGAGACGTTCTTTCGAAGTAAAGCTATTTTGTCCACATTGTTATAGATGACACCCTTAAAGCTGCAAAGCTTTTTTTATAATTTAGCCCTGGTTGCAAGAGACATATACATAAAAAATGAATTAAAAAAAATAAAAACCCTTGCCATATTTTAAAGAAATAAGTGAAGTAAGTTAAACTATGTCAACTTTCAAATAACAATGCATTTCACGTAAAATTAAGAAAATGCTCAAAAAGGGTTTTTATATCTAGAACAATCCCGCGAAAACTTCCTAACACTTTCATCACCCCAATACTACACATCCCATCAGCATTCAATGCAGATTTTTCAGTAGAAGCTTGTGTTTGAATACATTTTCATTTGTAATTATTTCTTTTTCCTACCCACATGTATTACCACTCTTTCCCAGAATTAAAAATGCAACAAAGACTTTGATTCTTCGCAATAATAGTATAGTACTTTAAAGACTCCGCTAAATACATGACATCGTCTTCGTTTCTTAGTTTCAAACCATGTAACATTATGACACTACGAAATTTAAATGTTGAATCTGGGCTACTTCTTTAAGGCAGCTGCAGTTCTTAAAAGTTTATAAAAATATGGTACAAATTTGTAAATTGAAAAGAATTATTGTTACCTCACCAGCTATTTTTCCCAGTTTTATACTATTAATAATACAAGCATTACATTATATCTGAACAAGTTTTTTCTCAATAATCTTAAACCAACTTTATGGACACACCATCCAAATGACTGAATTACTAATATGAATTAGCATATGGTTAGAAAAGCAGCACATTTTACCAATAAAGAAACCACAAGAGCAAGCAATTTGCTTAATACAACAGTCAACCAGTTGAGGTGAAACCAGAAACTCTGTTTTTCTACCATTTCTTTCAAGTGGAATATAAAATTACTTAGTGGATATTTTTCAAGAGCTACACACAAGCAGAAAACAATTTTAATCCTGAACAAATGGGACACATGCCTTCTGAAATCAGGCTGCCTTCCCCTCAGCACACCTAGTCAAATCTTTTTATCCACAACATTTTCGCTATTCCTTTGGCAAAAATCTTGAACAGGTGTTAACATCTGGCTTAAACACATCTGCTAACTTTCTCACAGCAAGTAAGACATTTTCTTTTGTTTGTAAGTCTTATAATCCCAATTCCTCTGAATACCTATACATGCCAGCTCATGTCACGAAGTCTACCAACTATATTAGAATTCACAACTCTCATTCTAGAATCTTTTCACCCTTTCTGCCAGAACACTGAACCATGATCGTTTCCTTAACTTTAAGCAGTTGCTTTCAATCAATATCATTCTATATTTCCTTTTTCTACCTAATTATGTTTTTTCCCCAAGCCTTAGGACCTTGAAAGATATATTATTCTCATATACCAATTCCTCCTCTATTTATACACTTCTCTTTAAAAAATCATTTCTTTTTCCTCTTTATCTTGCAATAATCTTGTTCCCTTTTATCAGATTTTGAAACAGCTTTTTTTACACATATAAAAATAATTCCACAAACACTTTTAGAGAAATATGACATTCTAGTATGATGGTGGGAACATCAATGGTCTCTTGCCTTGTTAAGCTTCCAGTTTGGTAAGCATGTTTGGAAGGCACAAGCAAACAATTTGAAAACAACACAGTACTCTTTAAGTTATTAATAAAGTATGCTCTAGGTACTAGAGAAGCACTTGGTCCAACCTAGAGGCCCAGGAAAACATTCCAGAAGAAAGCAGGCTGCAGGTAAAGGCTAGAGGGGATTCCAGACAGAAGGAACAGCAAATGTAAAGACAAAAGACATTAAATAGCACTGGGTGTATGAGAACATCAAGGCATTCTGTATTATCACAGTGCAAAGCGAGAGGAGGAAAACAGAAGAAAATAAAGTTAGAGATATAGACAGAGGCCAGACTACAGTTTGTCTTAAACTTGGATGTAAGCAAGGTCTGTCTTAAGCGTATAGAACTTCTCCCATCACCTATTTTCTGTGTAAGATAGCAGTATTCTAGCTTTGGCTAACCTAAGATCATTTGTGCAGGAATAATATAAAGATTACCCTGAAAATTTGAAATAAAAACATTTTATTAACAAACACTAAGCAGTGTTTAATGTTGATCAATTGCTATAAACACCTGGTTCTTCCTGGTTGCTTTCTACACTTTATGAAAGTCTATAAACAAAATCAGAAATTCTCTTCAAATATCAAATACAAGTTAGTAATCAAACTTCTCAAATCCAGAATGCACAAAAATAAATACCTACATTATTTACAGAGTACAGTTATTATACCATAATAATATATGGAGGTAACTGAACACATTTTTAAAAACTGACTGCTATACAAGCATAAAGTATTTATACTATGAAGAAAAGTTAGAATCCCATGTAAAATTTTCCGTATGTGTGTATGTGTGCATGTGTCTGTGTGTGTTCATTTATTTTGGTACATGGTAACAAATCTTTCTCCAAAATGTATATTTTGGAGAGGGGCAGGGGTTGAGGGAAAGGAAATTCGATTAAATGGTAAACCTATCAGTAATTAGAAATAATATTTTATCTTCAAAAAATAATCTTAAGGCCTCTAAGAACACTTATAATCCATAAAAGAAATGACTGTCCCCACTTAAAATTCTAGAAAAGTTTGTTTGTTTAGTAACACCTGTAGCTGTTCCCTATTTCAAAACAACAAATACTATGTGAAATGTTCTATGAGAGGATAAATAACTTAAATACAATCTTTTACTCTTCAACTGGAAAAAATATATAATGCTGCTAATAAAAACATTTGCTCCTTTCACATACACTAAAAAGAACCAAGTTTAAAGTAGCTCTTTTATTGTCCTTCACCTCTGCTTACACAAATATATATATTCCCGAGGAAATTTTTCATTACACTTTTAATAAAATATTAAGAAAGAGAAAGCAAACTCACTGGTGTCTGCCTGGCTCCCCACACTGATGTATCTGTCGTTGCCGGGAAGTGCTGTTTGGTAGTAAGTGGTCTCCTCCTGCTGAGGGGTCTTGGCGTTCTTTGCAGTAAGGAATGCCACTGCCAGCTCCAAGTTCCCATTACTATCCTTCAAATATCAAGAACAGAACATCAAATATTTTGAAATATTTCTATACATCTTCACATCATTTATGTTAATTTTCTCCACAACTAATACTTAATAGCAAAAATAAATTTCAGATTTGAAATTATTGTTATGATTCTAATTTTGTACTGTAAATTCATTGTAAGCAAAGTACACTACATCAATGTAATTCCTGTTCATATAATTAAAACTACTAACAAAATGTAAAAATCAGTTTTGTAACTAATTACTTAGTTTTCCATTACTCTCATATCTGCTTGACAAAAGGCAATCACAAACACACTTTTAAACCATTGAAAAAAACTTAAATGTTTTCTGGAGCTTGTCATATAAAGGGGTAAAAAATGAATAATTGTAACAGTACTTCTACAAATAAGGGCATTACAAGATATTCCCTTTAACACATTTCGTACCACACAGAAATCTCTAAGACATACGCCAGGGATCACATGTTTTTGGGCAAACTGCACGTTAATTAAATTATCTCGTGATGCGGTCTTTAACAAATGGCGCGCGAAACACGAGAAAACTTGTGAGCGGTACGAAAAGTGTTAATATGGATGCCGAATGCAAACCTACAGGCAAACAACAAGTAAATGTCAAAGGCTTGTTGAAAGAAAACAGCAAAATATCCTGAAGCTTGAGAGCCGTGCAAGAGACATGCAGAACTCCTAGGCAAAATACTCAATACCGACAAAAGGACAACCCTACCCAAATAATAAACACTATGTAAATTCTACCTGGACACAAATCATACCTGGACACAACTTTATTCTAGAATTAGTTTAGAAGAAAGCAGATACTAGGAAACGAAGAATTTCTAAAACAAAAAATAATGATTTGCTCAGTTATAGCTCTATATTCTCTGTACACGTATCAATAAATAAACCACTAACTCTACGAGAGCTAATTCAAACACTAAGAAACACAGATACTAGTAATGAAGCTATCTCTGTAACACAGTGCTGGAACACATAGAGCTGTGAAGGCCTGAGGAACTTGGGAAACATGCGAAGTGTCACAGAAAGCTGGCAGAGAGTATTGGACAGAAATGACACGGCATGGCTTCCACTTTAAAAGGACCGCTCTGGCTGTGTGTTGAGAATAGATTACAGGACAGAAAGGTAGCAGCAGAGCCCAGTATCATTTGCTATCATATTAAATATGGGGGATGACAGAAGTAGAAAGATTAGGATGATTCCAAGATATAGGCCTGAGCGACGGAAGACTGAAGCCCCCAACCTACCCCATCTCTAATTCTAGTAGCTGGTGAGGAGAGAAAATACCACAGTGCAGTCTGAAAAGCTCCCCTGTTTTAAAATTTGTTATCACAATCATTATAAGAGTCCTAACTGAATGGTTCATCCAAAATATGGATACAATAACATATTCTATAGTTAGATAAGTACATAGCTGTAAAATAATTTGCAATAATAATGGCTAACATTTATTGAGCACTTACTACGTGCCAATAAATGTGCTAAGTGCTTTTCATATACTACCTAGTACAGTAACAAACTGAGGGTACCCAGGATTTATACAACCTGAAGGCCACTAACTCTGGAGGGCTAAAACAGATACTCAAAATTAAGTGAAAGTGCTGAAATGAATACAGGTAATTTATTCAACTACTTGTCAGGATAACTGAGTCATTATTAAACATCATACAAATTTATACGGGGCAACAGTTAAGGTGTAAGCACACTGTTCCTCCACCCATCCCAGCCACTGGTGCCTGGAACAAAAGTTAAAGACAAAACAAAACCGTAGTCACATAACTTACCGCAAAGCAATGTGAACAAGAATTAATTTAATTCTTTATTCTTACTTAATTAAGCGTATTTTATGTTTCCCAAGTTAAAAAAAAAAAGAAAATTCCTTAAATTTGCCCCGACAAGGTAATAGGTGTAAGACTCACATTCAGTCATGCAGAGTGAGAAAGACACTTTCTGAAAATACAGATGGGGTGATTAAGTCATATTATCAGAATAAAGAAAACACTGGGAATCACCTCAATGTCATAATCATAAAAACTGGGGTACAACACTTTTGCTTCCTCTCCAAATACTTACATTGGCTTCATAAAACCTGCATTAATGCTCTGCACAGTACTGTTTCATCATTTTTCTGAGGGAAAAAAGCTAAAGCAAAGCTACTAGTAAAAGCAGAAATTAAGCATGGCACCCTGGAATCAGGCTGCTCTGGTTTCTATTCTAAGCTGCGACATATCCTAGCTGTATGATCTTGAACAAGTCACCGTAACCTCTGTTTCCTTATCTTTTAAAAGGGGATGGAAACAATACCTACCTCATAGAGTTGTTAGGAAAATGTTAGCCGCATAAAGTAGTCAGAATAGCACCTAGTACTGTAAGTGCTTAAAGCATGCTAGTTATGATCACTGTCATTACCATTATGATTACACACTCATCCAAAAGATAAATTATTTCTAGAAACAAATGAGGAACTTTGGGCTCAGAAATCAAAAGCTACATAATTAACTTTGACTCATGGAGCAGTTTCCAAAGGACTGAGCTGTGTTCAGGCCTAATTGGCACAAACGCTGTAAGTTTAAAATGCAATTCTAGTTCTTAAACATCTTTCATGGGCTTGATCTTTTTCAATGCACATATCCCTGTGATCTGACTCATCTGGTGCCTTTCTGTGGAAATGGAGATGCTGCATAAGATACAACCAAAATGACACAGTTTATCTGTTACCTATACTAAACAGTTTGATGTTGAATATTCTCAAGGTACTATAAGCTGAATGTTAGCCAATTTATATTTCTCTTTCTTGGAAGGAAAAATATGTAAGCTTTTGACCCTCTACTAATTTTCTGCTTCGTCCCCCTCCTGTTTCTGTACCCCACCCCACCTGCCACCACCATTTAAACTCTAACTCAGGCTCTTCAGTACAACCAGCTATTAGCATTGGGATTCACACTCCTTCATTCTGCATGGAAAGTGTTTCTTATGAAGAGAGTTATCTGTCATTCCATCATACCTTGGAACATTACGTTGCTGCAAGCAAACATGCTCAAAATTGTAGTATGTTAAGTAAGGCTCTCACTTTATAAAAGGTTCTTGCTTGTAGCTCTACTACTAGAACATGGTATAACTAAAAAGCTCAGCTTTCAAATATGGTAGGCAGTAGAAACGAGGGTGTAACACAAACTGTATGTCATAAAACAGGGGTCTTACCTTCAAGGCTTGCTGTAGTATCTGGGTGTCATTAATCCCAGTAATTTCTCTCAGCTGATTTAAAAACGTCTGCTGGTGCTGGAGGAGGGGAAAAAAACAAAATCACTACATGCTGAAATCTGAAAATATAAATGACTTTTTTGGGGGAGGAAGAAAATACAAAGTAAAGTAGAATAAAAAAGAACTTGAGAGAGATAAAACAAACTTCATTCTTTCAGGAAGAATGAACCCTTGCTGTGGGAGCCCCATTCCATTCTCATGTTTCCACAAAAAGGGAACTTTTACATTACCCACCAAGAATAAGTCTTACTGAATTAGGTTTCTGGTCTATTCCTTACAGCCTCATTTATGTCTCCCAAGACGAAATGCAGTAACTTGCATGATAGCTAAGCCCAAGAACTATCCATTGGGCTACTTCAATAGGGATGGCACTACTGATTGAAATCAGGCAGTTCTGGTAATTTCTCCCTCTCTTGGGTCGGCTGGCACCCAAGCACCTGGCACGTTCGAAAAAGACATGCTTTTGGCAGGCCATGCACTAGGTGGGTTTATTACCATCATGGGGACCCTAAGATGTATTTGAGTAAAAGGAGAACCATCTCATTCTCTAATCTGTCATAACAGATCCTAAATAGAATTGGTCATTTGCCCAAATTTGCTTCAAATCTGTTTATACTGTTGGTCTACAAGTATGTAACAATTATACTCTATTGGAGAGAAAAAGTGGTGGATGGCTAGGATCCCACAATCACATCCTTTCCTAAACTCGCCCAATTAAGAGCCATGTTCCTCCCTACATCTCTGTATTTCTTAAAAGTTGTTCCCAAGACAGCACCATGAAATAAACTCACTCAATGGATATGATATGAAAAACAACGCATCAGTAGATTAAAAGATCTGATGAAATCTTTCTTGAAAATGTTTTACATTAATCTCAGTATAATTCAGTCAAGAATCATCAGTGGATGCTAACACTACTGGGTGAAAGTTTAATGAGAAACAGGATAATTACATACTTTCAAACTCTCTTCCTTGGAATTATAAAGGGAGAAAGAGTAACTATAAGGGAGAAACCTGACAGAAACCCCTCTGCCAGTGATCAAAGTTAATTTACCAGTAATGGGTTAAGATAATAGTGTGTGCCTCCTAATACATAATATGATACACCGAGAAGACAATCATCTGTGGTATTCCTGCCAAAAAATGCACAAATTGAATCTGACTTTGAGGAAGCATCAGACAAATCCAAACTGAGGGACCTGTATCTTCCACTTAAAGTCTCACTGAGCAAAACAAAGTCACGCGGCCAATCATAGTTGTAAAGGAGGTTAGGAAATGCACTTTTTCAGCTAGGCATACATCTGTTCTAAAAATGAAATAGGGTTCTGTTTATAAGGAGAAAAAAGAATGTATATTGTATCTGCCATATATATAGATCTGCCATGGCACCAATTAATTTTCTTGTCCATAAAACTCTGAAAGAGCCAAGTATTCGAATTGTATTATCGAACAATACAATATACAATTGTATACAAATATACAATTGTATATTGTGTATTGTATACAAATTCCTGAGTACATTGTACAATACAATTGTACAATATACAATACAATATACAACCGAACATATACAATAAAGTACATAAACAAAGTTAAAGTTAAAATGTCACGAAGAATCAAAACTGTTGAAGAATCAAAATGCCAGATTTACAAAGCTGAAATATAAGAAAAATAAAATTCTCTTTAAACCTATTAACTTTTCAACTTTCATTCAAAAAATTACCAACTAGCAATGAAACCATGACTCTCAATATCCAACATTCCAAATTAAAGCTGTATAAAAATATTACAGAAATTCTCCATATCCAATTCGATGTTTTACTTTAGTAATAGTAAAATACTTAAAAGATATTAAACCCTGTTTGTGATCTCACCATCACCAGCATTCCAAGCTCCATTATTTGCACCAAATATTATTTTCCTCAACTGTAAATTACTCAATCATGGGTCAGGGAAAGACTACTGAATAACTCCCCCAAATCAGTCATTTGTACAAATGTTGCTGGCTCTTATATATAATGCAAGACAAACAGAAATTGCAAATGTCCTTTCACTAAAGAAGAGATTCGAAACTTCAATGTGCGTAAGAATGATCTGATGAGTTTTTAATAATGAAGATTACCAGACCCCACACCCCCAGAGATTTTGCTAATAAGCATCTCAAATGATTTTGATACAGATGGACCTAGAAGTACAGTCTGAGTAAGAAAATACAGTATATTATAAAATCATATTAAGCTGAAGTGACAGAATTCAAAATAGCACATGAAGTCTGTCTGGAAAAAGTCCAACCACTGTTAATATAATAAGCACTGTTTGAACTACATTGATGTAACCTGGCAACCATGGAAAGTGGACTGGACTGTGCATGTGTGAACAATGACAACTCCACTGTACCAGTCAGTGGCAGTGGTAGACTCTTGGAGAGTTGAGCATGTGTACTGTGTGGCCATCACATTCTAAATGACAGAGGCAGTAGAGCTATGAATCTGCACAAAATTTTGCATTAAACTTGAACATTCCTCTGCGGAAACTATTCAGATGCTTCAGAAGGCCACAGCTATGAGCAACTGGTGATTGGCAGCTTCATCACAACAACATGCCCACTCATGCATCTCGTCTTGTGCAGAATTTTTGGCAAAACAAATCACCCAGGTGACTCAGACCCTCTCCAGCCCAAATCTGGTGCTCTACGACTTCTGGCTTTTCCCCAAACTAAAATCACCTTTGAAAGGGAAGAGATTTCAGACCATCAGTGGGATTTAGGAAAATATAACAGGACAGCTGATAGTGACTGGGAGAACTGTGTGAGGACCCAAGGTGACTACTTTGAAGGGAACTGAGGCACAATTGTCATATGTACAACATTTCCTGTATCTTGTATTTTCAATAAATGCCTCTATTTTCATAGTGTGTGGCTGGATAGTTTCTGGACAGACCTCATCTATACAAATTCATGACAACAAGGTATAATGTAAACACAAATATAAAGCCCTGGAAAAGATTACAAAGGCTATGTTAGAGTTCTAATTCTTCTCCCATCTTTGTATCCACCACACCCTTTGCCATCTTCACTTCCTCCCATGAGAGACAGGCTGTATTACTTTGCCACATTGAGGGTGGGCTTGCCATGTGACACACTTTGACCAATGACGTATTAGCAGACAGCATGGAGCAGACATGAAATGAGCGTGCATGGTTGGGCTGGCCTTCATGAACTCCTGCAACTTCCTAAGAAGAACATGACCTGGGTAGCCCAGTTGCCCCAGAAGAATGAGGTACATGGGAGAATAGTCACGCAACCAGCCTGCACATCTGTGAATATGATGATCGCATTTTGGTATGCCGCTAACTTTTGGAGTGGCTATTATGGTGATTGTTGACTGGTACAGAGTACAATAAGAATACTGTGTACTTTATAAGAAAAGCAACCTCTCTGAGATGTGTTTATGGTATGGTGTTTTATCTTTCACAATAAAGCCAGCTAAATATCCTACAAAAGAAACCCAGGAATAGCTCTAGCATGGTTCACAATCTCATGAATTTTGACTGAAAATAAAACAATGAAGAGAAAAGCACTGGGGTGGAGAAGAAGACTAAATGGGAACGAGAAAAGGTGAAAGAACTTTCTTAACTAAATTAGCAAGAAATGGGAAAGAGATAAAAAAAATTTTAGTTTATGATATGGAAGCCGCCTCACTTGTCAAGTTTCCCCCTTCATTACTGGCAGCTCCCAGCTGTGCTTCTGTCTTTGAAAACCTGCGCCTTCGTTCTTGCCAATGCTGTCTCCGTTGTGATCAAGACCCGTCTTCCTTTCAAGACTTGGACCTCTCTATTTACCAAACTTCTGGTGTGTGATACGCCCAGATCCTCAACCAAAAATGTCCTGCATATGGTTCTCTCCTCCTTGACTAGAAATTTTGGATCCAATGTGGATCCAACCACTTCCATTTCTAGAGCTTCTTTTCTGACCTCCAAGGTCTTCCTTGTATAAACTTCTTACCTACTAACGTATGAGGTGGGTGCAACCTGTCACACTGCTGGACCAAGGACGTTGAGACACAATGTTCAAAGAGAGTCCGTGGCTTGCAAAAACCACAAAAATCAATAAGCAAAGAAGCCAAGTCTATACACAGGCCTTTAAATTCCTTCCTCGATGTTGTTTTTACTGCCTGATGACATCCTTAAGTGCCTACTATGTGCAAAATATAGTACTACGCACCACAGGGAAAAGGAGGCATTAATACATTTAATGTACATTAAGGATTAGAGTGTTTCACAGAAACTCTTTTCCTTTCCAGTTGACCCTGCCTAATGCTGGGCCTGTTTTAAACAGATTTCAGTAAAGATTACAACATATTGAACATGGGTATAATTTTTTGGAGTGGCAAAAAATGATCACTGGCTCAGGCCAAGGAAAGATAGCATTTATTTGCTCTTGCTGTATGCCAGACACTGTATTAAGTGCTTCCAGGATCTAATCCCATGTAACACAGGCTCGCATTCACAGTGCATGCCCTCTAGGAAGTTACTCTTATTTTGTAGGTAACAGAGACTCAAGAGATAAAGTACAGAGTCAGGAATAAAAATAGGGTTTTCAACTTTCACAGCCCACGTTCTTTCCACATTTGTTCTTTTCTTTATCTGATTTTGGAGATTAAGGATTCAGTGAAAAAAAGAAAACTCAGCCTCAAATTCCACTACTCTATTGATGTAAAATGCTCAGTTAGCCCTGGCTGGTGTAGCTCAGTGGATTGAGCGCGGGCTGGGAACCAGAGGGTCCCGGTTCGATTCCCCGTCAGGGCACATGCCTGGGTTGCGGGCCAGGTCCCCGTGAGGGCCATGTGAGAGGCAACCATACATTGCTGTTTCTCTCCCTCTCTTTCTCCCTCCCTTCCCCTCTCTCTAAAAATAGTAAATAAAATAAAATAAAATGCTCAGTTAATGGCACAAAAAAAGTGACGCGCCACTGACTTCGAGGCAGGAAAGCTCTGAGTTAAGGGGTGAATGACTCATAGGTCAGTCGCTGGTCCTTCTAACTGAATTTCCAAATATAAATAAAACTGGGTTTAGTGCAGAGACAAAGAAAGTCAAGGATTTCCATCTTCAGGGGGAAAAAGGCAACTTTTACAATGACCTCTAAGAAAGAGTTCAAATTTTCAAGGTGGGGGAAAAAACCCAATCTCATAGAAAATCCGAAGGCATTCTGAAACTTCAGAATTACATGCACTAAAGACTGCTAGGCACTAAGTGATAAGCACTTCAACATTACCTATCAATGTACTATTGCCATTAAGGTAGGCAACCACACACACATCTGAATACCTTTTGTATCTACCTGATAACACTAAACTGCCCTAGTTCATGTTATCTCTGACCATAACAACAAATCCCAAACTTCACTGACAGATAATTTCAAGTACAGAATATGTCCCTCACGTAGCTCTCTGTAAGCCCTAAGCCTGCCTCGAACCAGCGACACAAGCAAAACAACAACAAAAACCACCAAAGAAACAAAGAAACCCCAAACCACATAAAACCAAGAACCTGTGTTTCCTGAACCTGCTGTTTTTTTAAATCTGTAATTTATGGGGGACAACATAAACTTAATTTCCCTTCATCTGTAACACTATGACCTCTCTGAGGAATTTTGCCAAAGTATAATCCTTACGGCGTAAAGGATCCTTCATGGGCCACAGCTATCTCCAGCCTCACCTTGTCTTCCTCTTCCCTCTAACTTTCATTCTCAGTCTAAAAAATACCTTTCTGCTTTCCAGTGTAAAGCGTTTTTTTGTGTTGTTGTTGTTGTTTTTTGGTATATTCAGCTGCCTTCTCTTAAGGTTAGAGATTCTCCTGGCACCACAGATTTTAATAATATACCATCAGTTAATGACCAGACAATAATTCCAAAGAGAGCACTGCCTGTCTTTCGCTCCTGATGCGTTCCTGGTAAGTAGTACAGTGTCTGGCATGTGATAGGCACTCAGCAAGTATGGACTGAAAAATGAATGGAGCTGAGTTTGCAGAGGTGAGCTGGAGTAAGTCAGATCACAAAGCTTGGACTCATCCATAGGGAAGCGGTACTAACTAATTATTGGAGATGGGAACAACAAGCATACATAAATCAAGCCCACTTAATTAATAAGCAAACTTTCTAGAGAAAACAGGGTGTCAAACTCGTTTTCACTGGGGGCCACATCAGCCTTGCGGTTGCCTTCCAAGGGCTAAATGTAATTTTAGGGCTGTATAAATGTAACTACTCCTTAACAGTTAAGTGAGAGCTCAGCGGTGCCACCGGGTAGCAACAAGGTGCCGGGCTGGATAAAACAAGGTGGAGGGCTGGGTTCGGTCAACGGGCCTTGTGTTTGCTGCCTGTGTTCTAAACTCTCCTGCATCCCACCTAGAATTTCACAGGCTTCGTTTCCTAGTTCTGTTCCTATCAATACTGCTTCAAGCTGAATATACAGCATGTACAGTATTGCTGAAGTTGCCAAATACAAATAATCTATACAGTAATCCCATGAATGGTTGGGGTATCTTGTATTTTCCACTGGCACAGACTCAAGGCTTATCTTAATCATTTTGGGTTAACAGCATTTTAAGTACTATATTAATCACATACCTCTTCGGGTGTATAAATCTGAAGGTATGCTTTTTTATTCTTCACTATTTATATTTAGGCTTACAAATGTCAGAAATTCTAAATTTAAAAAGTTTTTTCCTATCTTTTCATAGAATCCTAGAGCAACATTCTTAAGCTTTCACATAATTAAAAAAAATTTAATGAGATACTTTATGGCAAACAAGTAGCAAAAAGCAATGAATGTAGTTGGTCCTCAATAAATGTTTGTTTCCATCCTCCCTCACCTCACAGTTCATATCCCTACTTGCTACCCAACCCCTCAACCAGCCTAACAGCTGGATGATGTCCACACCCACAAAGGAATCCCCCATCTCTATTAACTAGCAGACAAAAAATAAATGCATCATAAGAAACTCTAAATGCTGTTTTTCTAAAAAAATATTGTTCCACAATGCTATATTAAAGTTCTCACAGACTTAAATATATTTCCAGGCCAAATAAGAACCCAACACCATGAAACATGGTTTCTATGGGAACATGCATTTTGAATTCTGAAAACCCAACTTGCAAAAAAATCTTTTGGAATGTGTTTTATAAATTAGGGTGCTATATTCTGCAAAACATGTGGTTAAAACAAAACTTTTGTGAATCATCCTGGCTGGTGTGGCTCAGTTGGTTGGAGTGTCGTCCTGTACACTGAAAGGTCGTGGGTTCAATTCCCAGTCAGGGCACATACCTAGGTTGCAGGTTCGATCCCTGGTTGGGGCGTGTAAGGGAAGCAACCAATTGATGTTTCTCTCTCACATCGATGTCTCTCTCTCTCTCTCTCTCTCCCCCTTCCTCTCTCTCTAAAAATCAATAAATATATATTTTAAAAAACTTGTGAATCAAATTTTATCTTTAAACTATGATCTCTGAAGTTTAAATAAAATATGTATTTAACTTGTTCTGATGCTAATAATCTGACTGATTCCTAATATAGTTCTCTATTGTCCAATTAAATTTTTATGTATCTCTGGTTTCCTTACATAAAATTTCAGAATTCACTTGTACGCCAAGAATAAAATCCCTTATACTAATAAAACAAAATAAACATGCTCTAAGTAGAACTTTCAAACTAGAATACTATATAATTCCTAGAAGCTATGTGTATCACAATTACTGACAACCAATAAATACAGTTGTTGGTCACACTAATTACACATACATAATATACCACACTGACTACTAGAAACCCCATGCATCTAGACGCCAAGCTAGGTTTAATTAATTAATTAATTTATACTCACACAAGGACATGTTCATTGATTTTAGAGGGGAAAGTAAAAAGAGAGGAAGAGAAACATACATGTGAGAGAGAAACATTGATCGGTTGCCTGTCATACGCACCCTGACTGGGGATCAAACCATTTATGTGCAGGCCTAAACCAGCCGAAACTGATCTATAATGATAAAAATCACACCAGTGGTACCTGGAATAGGGAGTTGCTAAATGGAAAGGGTGCTAATTGGAAAGGGAGGCATATTATCTTCAGGAGTGACATTATTCTACAATGACAAAATTCATCTTTTGATTATATACTTTTGATTATATACTTTTACATGGGTGTTTTCCTTTTTTGGTAAATTATATCACAGTAACATTAACTTCAAGAAGTCAAGATAATAGCTAGTGGCATGTGGAAGGGAGGGACAGTGAGAGTGAGGCACTATGGAAACTTTTAAAATAATAAGATATTCTATTTCATGTCCAGCTAGTACAAAGGATAGTAACTTTACTATATTTCCTTAAAGTATACTTAAGTTTTCATATGCTGCAAATACATCAAAAAAAACCCCTCAGAAATGATTCATACACATACGATACCGAAAGACAAGACAGAATGATGGAGAAGCAGCTGACAAACCAGCGATCCCCACCTCCCACCCCTGCCCCTCATGCCTGAGTGAAAACTTTCACAAGAGTCAGGTGGATCCAAAGAGAAAAGTACACGCAAGTATTAAAATTTAAGTAACACAATAACCTTTAGTTCTTTACAAACAGAACCCTCTTTATAACATGTGTTTCTACAGATAACTCATATAGATACTTTAGAAGTACATTAGGTACTGAAGTATGGAACTGTCCTTTAAAACCAGCAATAAAACACAATACCCATTATCATCCCTTCTAATCAACATTTATCAGTGGTCTTACCTACTACAACGAGAAAAAATGTAATTACAGGCATAAAAATTGGAAGTAAATGTATAAAACCATCACAACTAATAAATATAATCTTTTACATACAAAGCCCAAAATTATCGTTGGAAAAGTATTAAAATAGAAAAGCTTAGCAAGGCGGCTGGATATTAGGTTAATGTACAAAAGTCATTTGCATTTGTACATACCAGTAACAAATAACAAATATTCTAAATCACCACATATAACTGTTATCAGAAATTATCAACTATCTAGAAAAAATAATGTATAAGAATTATACAGTTAGTCCTGGTTGGTGTGGCTCAGTGGATTGAGCGCCAGCCTGTGAACCAAAGGGCTGCCGGTTTGATTCCCAGTCACGGCACATGCCTGATTTGCAGGCCAGGTCCCCAGTAGGGGGCATGTGAGAGGCAACCACACATTTATGTTTCTCTCCCTCTCTTTCTCCTTCCCTTCCCTCTAAAAATAAATAAATACAGTCTTGAAAAAAAAGAGTTATACAGTTAAAATTATAAACTGAGTAAGAGATATGAAAGAAAACCTAAATAAAAAAGTATACCCTGTTTGAGTATTATTGAAAATTAACAAGTAATTTCATAAATGAAAATATTTGCATATACAGCTGATCATGAACCAATGTTTATGATTAATTTCATTCTGTGCACTTCAGAACAAAATAACATGTATATTATTTACACAAACCATCCAAAACTATGTGACCACCTAAGGAGGTAGTAAATATAACACTGGCATTACAAAAACAATAATCTAGACAATCAAAATAAAAAAGCTCTTTTAACACATATGACAAAAAGAGAGAAAGAAATGATAAGGTTTGAAGTGAAAGATAAATGATATCTATATTCAAGTGATGTAGTTACAGAAGGAGAAAAAAGGAGAGTAGAAGCAATAATTTTAAAATATCTTTTTATTGAAAAGAACACTAAAATCTTCAGATCAAAAAACCGAGTCAGGACTGTTAAAAAGACACACACTCAAAATTTAAAAAGTAACATCAGCCCTGTTTGGTGTGGCTCTGTGGACTGAGCGCCGGACAGTGAACCGAAGGGTTGTTGGTTTGATTTCCAGTCAGGTCATGTGCTTGGGTTGTGGACCAGGTTCCCCAGTAGGGGGTGCTCGAGAGGCAACCACATATTGATGTTTCTCTCCCTCTCTCCTTCCCTTCCTCTCTGTCTAAATACAAATAAATAAAATCTTTTTTAAAAAAGTAACATCAAACTATTACACTATACAGAAAAACAGTTAAAAGTAAAAATCTAATTTTTTAATCTAATTTCTAAAAAAGTTAATTAACTCCTAACATGTCTGTAACATGATTAATATTTTTTACAGTATATATTTTTAATTACTTTATTGTTGTTCAATTACAGTTGTGTGCATTTTCTCCACTCCCCTTCCCCCCACCCCATCCAAACCCACCCCCCTCCCTTGCTTCCACCCTCCCTTGATTTTGTCCTCTATAGTAGTTTCTGAAAACCCTTCTCCCCACAGCCCCCTCCCCCCTCCCCTCTGGCTATTGTTAGATTGTTCTTAATTTCAATGTCTCTGGTTATATTTTGCTTGCTTTTTTCTTTTGTTGATTATGTTCCAGTTAGAGGTGAGATCATATGGTATCTGTCCCTCACCGATTAACTAATATTTTTGATATAAGGTATACCTTAAGAAATTTAAAAAGGTATCACTTAGAATACAATTCTACAGTATCCCAATAAAACCAGGAATTGCTGTAAATAAAAAATATGCTAAAAAGTCTTATCTAATTGGTGACCAAAGGAAGAACTCATTTTAATTTTTGACACTCAGAAAAATATGGGCTTGGATATATTTGTTTAAAATTAAAAGAGCAGAAATGAGAAAGATTTCCACATCAGTATAGGAAACGGACAAGGGCTGGGAAGGTGAAACAACGAAAGTTTGATCACTCCCCCAAAACTGAATGGGAGAAACGTGACTAGTGATGGAAACTCAGATGACAATAAAAAGTTAATGTATTAGTTATCACCATATATGTGAATGACAGAACCCTACTAAAGACCAGCAAATATACATAAGTTTCGATTAGATCCATTAGAAATACAAAGAGAATCTGATGAAATTACATTAAAAGACATCAACATCTCTCCGAATTTAAGAAATAAAGACATTAAATATTCAAATCACACTGTAAGTGTTCATTTTATATATACAGAATTCTGCAACTTTCAAAGAATACACACATCCTTTTCATGTGCTCATTAAAACCTCAAGCACTTAGGCATAAGAACACCCTGATAAATTTCTAAAACTATTACAAAGCATATTCTCTAAACAGTGCATCAAAACTAAAAATCAACAATTTTTAAAATGCAACAACTTGGAAAGTAAACAAAAAATCTTTTAAATAAGGTGAAAATCAAAACAAAATCAGATGAAAATCCACAGCCCAAAATGCTTTTCGTTATTAAACATGATTGAAAACCCACTAAAGGTGAATTCAAATATAAAAGGGCAACTACTAGATTGACTAGAAAGGTGGAATTATTAAAGACAAAAGAAAAAATTTTTAAGTTAGAAGACAAACAAAAGTTATATATGAAATAGCTGGATTTTGAAAGCCCAACAAAACAGATCAACATCCAGCAAACAAACATTACTGAGAAAACAAAACAACACAAACAAGAATAAGAAAGGGATCTACCTACCTATACAGAGATTTAAAAGAAAATATCAGACTAATACATATGGAAATCTAAATGAAATAAAATCTGAATCTATAAAACAGTCTTACACTCAACCTGGAAGAGGGAGAAAACCTAAAAGATAATAAAAATTTGGAAAGCTTACCTAAAACTTGTAAACAAAATGGTCATCTTGACCCTGGCTGGTGTAGCTCAGTGGATTGAGCGCGGGTTGGGAACCAAGCGGTCCTGGTTCGATTCCCAGTCAGGGCACATGCCTGGGTTGCGGGCCAGGTCCCCGTGAGGGCCATGTGAGAGGCAACCATACATTGCTGTTTCTCTCCCTCTCTTTCTCCCTCCCTTCCCTTCTCTCTAAAAATAAATAAAAATAAAATCTTTTAAAAAAAAAAATGGTCATCTTGATACAGTGACATTCATCAACCTTCAAAGTAACAAGTACTCATGCTGAATGACAAAAATTCATTTAACACCCCCAATTTTGAATGGCTTAACCTAATCCTATAGCAAACAACTCCAAAAGCACAGAAAAACACAAAAAGCATCCTAATGATTTTGTGACCTAAGCTTACCTTGGAAGGCCATATGCACAAAAGCAAACCTTTACGTAACCAATCTCATTTAAGAATACTGATACCGAACTCTAAATTTAAATGTTGTACACTGAATTTGGAGGCATCGTGACTAAAGGAGTTTTTATTATCAGAAAGCCACACAGCACAATGGTTAAGAACAGGTGTTCCCCAGCCTCACAACCCTGAGTTCAAACCCCACTCGACACACGAACAATGAAATGTTCCTCTAGTTCTTCTCTCATACTGTTTCCTCAACTACAACATGTCAGGGAAATAAATATAGCGCTCATCTAGTAAGTCGGTTGGAAAGATTAAATGAAAAAACAAAGTTTAAAAAACTCTTAGTATAATTCCTTAAATAGTACATAGTAAATATTTCATATTATCTATTACAACATTCTTATTGAATATCACATCAGTCGTTGCAAAAAAAAAAAGACATCTGATAGAGTCAACACCCTAAATCTGATTCTAAAACATTTAAAAAACTTGGAACTACAAGGAAATTTCCATGTCATAATGAAACAATACATAACAGAAACTAACATTAATTCTAGTAGTATTCCATAATCTTAGCTAAAGCAATAAAACAGTAAGTGAAAAAGGTATGAATAATGAAAAGAAAGATGTCAGAATAATTATTTGCAAAGGTAAGTACTGTAAACATAGACTATTCAAAAAATCAATCAAATATTTATTAGAACTGATGAAAATTCATAAAGGAAGCTAGATACAAGGTAAGTATACAAATCAAAATTAGGTGAGAAAGGAAGGGAATAAAAAGAGAATAAACAGCTGGATCCTTACCTCTTTGCCCAACCAAGTCTTACACTAATAACAAGATAGCAACTATTTAGTGCTAAAGAATATTCATTGTATGTAATGTTTTTTACAGTGATTAATATGAGGTCTGTCCGGAAAAAATCCAATCACTGTTACAACCAGAATGGTCTGCACAACTTCAATGTAACCTGGCAGCCAAGTAGAGTGGGCTGGAATGTGTGTGTGTGAACAATGATGACTTCACTGTACTAGTCAGTGGGGGCGGTAGACTTCCTTGAGTGAGCATGTGTCCTGTGTGGCCATTGCATTCAAAATGACTGAGCAAGTAGAGCAATGAATCTGTATCAAATTTTGTCTTAAGCTTGAACATTCTTCTGTGGAAACTATTCAGATGATTCAGAAGGCTGCAAATAAGGCAGCAGGTGATTGGCAACTTCATCACAACGCACCTGCTCACGCATCATCTCTTGTGCAGTTTTTTGGTGAAACATCAAATCACCCAGGTGACTCAGCCCCCCTCCAGCCCAGAGTTGGCACCCTGCAACTTCTGGCTTTTCCCAAAACTAAAGTCACCTCTGAAAGGGAAGAGATTTCAGACTGTCAGTGAGATTCAGGAAAATACAATGGACAGCTGATGGTGACTGGGAGAACTGTGTGAGGTCCCAACATGCCTACTTTGAGGGGGACTGAGGCATCATTGTCCTGTATACAATGTTTCTTGTATCTCCTTCAATAAATGTCTCTATTTTTCATATTACATGGCTGGACAGACCTTGTATAATGTTAACTGTCCCTTGAAATGTTGTATTGTATTTTTATAACTTTAGATGAAACCTAAAATTAGAAAATACTACATTATTTTATCTAAGAAACTTACACTGAATCTAGTTCGTACTGTTTCTTAAATTTTAACACTTAATTTGATTAATCTGTGACATTCTTCCCACCTAACTACCGCAGTAATTAATTGAAAATTGAGTGTTGATCCATAAAATTCCTTTTTCCTCTATCCTCTACTATTTTTTAATCCTGCCTATCTTAAATAATGCATGCTTATATTCACTAAACATTCAGATCTTAAAAAGTTGCTCATGTCTAATCACACTAACTTTGAGGCTTTAAGTGATGATTCAGAGGTATTGGATGACTTGCCCATGGCCATCGTAAGGTGACTTAGATCCTACCCACCTCCTACTGTCTTTTCATTACACTGCCTCAATTCCAACAGTTGTCCAGTCGAAACTTTCACTGTTTCTCCATAATGTTAAATCTTAAGATTCAGAGGGAACTAAAATAAGTACTGTAGTTGCATCCCTGTTAGAAAACATTCACTCATTATTTCGTCATCAAATATTTACTGAAACCTACTATCTGTAAGGAACTGTTATAAGCCCTATGGTGAATCAAAACAACCAAAATACCTGCCCTTTTGAACCTTACATTTTACTCAACTCAGAAGTATGCATTTAAAGTAAATAGTATCCAGCTCACTTCACTCTATAAATTAATTAGGTTCCTGGGAGGAAGCCTTCTATTGCTGCCCTACAGAATCCTCACCTGGGACCTGAATCTATGTATCAAATTTCTGAGATCTAAGGATCCTACACTTAGAAAAATAACAAACATAAAGGCTGAACATACATGTCCAAGAGCAAATGGCAGGATTTAACTATATCTGATCTGCCTCCAACTCCACCTCACCTGTATCTGCTAAACCTGAGAAAAGCAGCTCTGTGCAGTTGTACTACATCTCTTAACTCTGTCAGAGCCAAACTTCAGCATGAAGCAAAGAGCATATCGGAGGAAAAGAGAGCCCCTTGAGTTACATCATATTGTGACAAGCTACCCTGTAAGTAAACAAAACACCTATGAAAGTTTCGTGTTGTGCTGCTTTAAAAAAACACACACACACAATTATCACTAATCATAATATCCTCTAGAAGGAAAAAAAAAATCTTGAAAATATAGGGAACTGTTCCAACCACCAAAATATAGCTATTTACATAAAACTAATGTTATAACAAGCACATACACACAATTTTTTGAAAGCATAAATCAGGTTGAAATTTTGGTTATGCAATATGCACTCAACAACTCTCATTTTACTAGTAATTCATAAAATTTTGAAGTGAACACAAAGAGTTTCACTTTTGTTTCTTCTAAAGTAAGAAGTTCACTTCCTAGTTACTAGCTTGAAGTCCACTTCCTAGTTACCAGCTTGGTGAGTTTATATCTATCAATTTATTTGAAGTAGGTGGTACAAAGTATTCATAACCATATAAATATTTTTAAAAATAACTGTAACATAAATAACAAAATAATAGTATATTAATACAGAAAGTAAACAAATACATTGTTTCTTTTAAAAAATACAAATACCATGATGAAAGTATAAAAATAATATTGCTCTAAAAAATTCCCCAATATCAATAAAATAATCTGACATACACTAAAAATAGCATCATAATGGTAATACTTTAAATTAACTACTACTCTCTTTATGTAAGGAGGGGGTTAATTAAACTAGAAAATTGGACTTAATGGCCAAGATCACTTTAAGTGATTTAATTCTTAATCCTGTAAGTTTATGTATAAATATCTGGAGCAGGCAGATCTGTATTACTGATTCTATGCTAAAGAAGTACTTTAGTCCAAACCTATTTAAAAGCTCACAAACTTTTTGCCATTGTTCAAATTTAAGAGGTATAAAAAGATACTTGCTACATTTCTCATTTTGAAATAGGTTATAATGTTCAACACTCAAAAGAACACAAAAAAGATATCAAACTTATTAAATATACATGAACACAAAATCCTGTTCTAAGTATTAACGCTTTATCATGTACTAACTAAGACATCAAAAACTAAAGCTTAAGATACACTAAAGCAGAATAGATGGGATTAGGAGATAAACTGTTCTAAACTCCCTTGATTATATCTAGAATTATTTCACTGTAAATAAACAGCAGTCTGCAATAACCTTCTAAATTTATCAGTAACAGTTAACTGTAATACACAAGAGTTACAAGAGAACTTTCCCAAAGGGCCTAAAGTAACAATGCACACAGTCCTTGCTCTCCAAAATTTCTGAGCATCTCCAATTACCTCAAGTACTATCAGAAAACTCTAAAAATAATCTCAAATCAAAAACTTAACGGGCTGTGAACATATACATAGACCATTTTAGGACAGCAGGCCGTATTCTAGAACCAAGCACAGGTATGCCCAAACTACATCAGGGTGGGGCAGGCATGTTCACCCAGATAAGCCACACTGGGCTTTGCTCACAGTAACGTGTCGATTTCCTCAATTCCAACACGACTACAGCAATGTTTTCATTTTACCCAAAATGCTTCTCACACTGACCAAAAAAAATTAAGTCATAGCCAACTATTCTTGAGAATAGATATAGTTCAAGCCATGATAGTGCACTTGAGATTCTGAAAACAAAATTTAGAATGAAAAGAGCGTCTCTCACTACTGACTATAAAACATCTGAAGCTTCACAAACAGATTCTTTTAAGTTACCATCTAAATGTGTGACTGAGGCCAGAGTAAAGGGTGAAAGATGGAACAAGGTCAAACTTAGGGGACAAAAGATTCCTGGAATAAATATGGCCAGAAAGGTTTCCTTTCTTAAGGGGCATTTCCTGTATTAAGAAACGGAAAGAGGAAAGGGAAACAACCAAAGCCCTGTACACATAGAGTCCACCTGGTAAACGTACCTGCCCCGCCAGGCAAGCGATCAATTCCGGAGGAGAGACCCTTTTGCAAATAGCAGGCCTGGAATGGTCCTACCTTCGAAATACAAACTGTGCTCAGAGGGATGACAACTGGCTATTCTTTTTCCTCTTCTTCTTTTTTTGAAGACAAGTTTAAGAAGCCAGATAGAGGAGTGTAGAAATGTGAGGGTCGCTCTCAATAAATACCAGCCACGTTTGTTACCAAAAAAAAAAAAAAAAAAAATCGGCAAGAAGGAAGTGGATTGAAACCCGCTAACTACACCCTGCTTCCACAAACAGCTCGGCACTGGGAGCGACGCCCCCAAAGGCGACAGGCAGAGGCAGTAGGTGGCGGACGAGGGAGCCCGGGACCACCGAGGCCCGAGCGGCGGCGGGGGGAGGCCAGGCAGCTCCCGGCCCAGGCGGGTGCGAGCCGCACGTCGGAAGGAGGAACGGCGCTGGACCAAGCCGGCTCGCGGACTCGCCTCGGCTCACCTTCTGTGCCGCGCTCTGCTGCAGCACATTCTGCTCCACGGTCATGGCCCCCGCGGCGCCGGCGGCGATACAAGCGGCTGCGTCCGGCTCGTCGCGCCTCCGCGGGCCCTGGCTGCCACGCTCCGCCGAGCTCCAAAGACCAGCGGGGACGACGGGGGAGGACAGCGCCCCCGCCAGCCAGGCGCGAAGGTGATGGCGGCTGGCGTGCGCGGGCACCGCGGGCTGGCGGGGAGGCGCGGACAGCGAGGGCCACGGCTGCGACTTCACGACTCTGTACGGCGCGCCCTCAGCGCTGCTGGTCCGCTGCTGTCCGGGCCCTGAGCGGGCGGCGGACTCCGGGACGCGGGAGGGCGCGAGCTAGCTGGGCCGCGTCACGCGGACGCGCGCGCGCGCGCTCCTTTGCTGGCGCTCAAGGGCCACTGCGGGGAAGGGAGAGGGAACGGAGGGAACTGCGGGACAGAATGGCGCTGTCCTCCAGCTCGAGTCCTTCTCCCCTCCCTTCCCCCAACTATCGTCACCGCCCCTGCCAGGCGACTCCGCCCCCGCTGAGCCCCTCCCGGCAGCCGCCCTAACCCTACATTGTGACCCGCGGGGTGGCGGGGCAAGGCGGGGCCGCCTTGGAGTCCCGCCCCCCGGGCCGGGCTCCTCCCCACCTGGCGCGGGCACGGCGCTACCGAGTGGAGCGAGGGCGCGCCCCGCAGGCGGGACCTCTGAGCGGCTCTTGCGGCTAGTTGCGCGACGGCAGTGGTTGGCTCCGCCACATTCCAAGCCGAGGCCAGAGAGCTGCCTAGTGCTTGTCGGATCGTCTGCTCCCCGAACTCCTCCAAGTCAAAACATTTCCTTTTAGGCTCCGTAAGATCCCAAGACCGTTTTGAGTCTCGAACCCCGGCTCTTTTCTGTTTCCCGTCCTCTGCCTCTGACTTCTAGGAACTTCCCAAGCAATAAACTTGCTCGAAGGGAAAAGTCAAGAGTGACTTAAACAAGTGGCTGTCAGAGTCCTTTTGCTACAATGTACTTTTTTCCTTTACTAATCATTACATAAATCAATATTGACATTCTCCGTCTACGTCATTCATTCCAACATATGCCAGTCACTGCTAGGTTCTGGAGAAATAAGCATTATTTCCTGAAGATTTGCTACAAATGAATTATGGTCTATATGTACAACAGACAACATTACAAAAGTATCACGGCCTAACTGCTACAATACATTGTAATATCCCAGACGTCAAGCTATCAATGAACCTCTCTGTGTGGAATATGAATATATGTACATGAAATTGTAAGGAAAACTTAACATGGACAAGACAAACTCTATCCACACACGCAAAAAAAATCTTGAGCTTTACAAGCTAACCTGGGGATAGGAGGTGAGGGTGCTGCAGTGGGAGGGGTGGAATATTCAGTGCATATTGTCACAAATTCAATACACACATATGCAAATCCTGGTATAAATTTTAATCTGTTGACAAGAAAAGCAAACTTGGTAAATAACCATTGAAATATTATTTGGCTTTATTTAATAATCATAGCTCAACTAACCCTTAAAGCTTTGTAACAAACCTGTGCACATTACAATAGTTTTTGCACCTTACATTATCTTCAAGCACATTTTGAAATCTTTTCCTTGAGACTTCATATTTTTTGGTCGTATGATTTTGACAAATTATGAATTTTATTTTATTGATATCTTATGTGCTGCCAGAAGAATTTCAGAAAATGAGATGGTTGGAAACTCAGTATTTTAGGGACAACGCAACAGTTCTGATAGAATGCACACATTTTTTAATGATAACACTGAGACCCAAAGACAGTGACTTGTCAAAGAAGGCATACTAGAGCCCACTTTTCCTCATTTACAGACCAAAGTTCTTTTCAACCTATCAACTTCATGTTTCTCTGTATTCTCGATTTAAAAAGAAAATCTATCAGGTTCATATTTTAATTTAAGAAAATTAAATCTAACATAAACATCTAGAACTGTGGGGTTTTTTTTTAAAACCACAGATATTGCCAGATACTAAAGACTATTTTCAAGAATTTAGCAATGTGTTCCTCTGAGTTAAAATTTTAGTTCCATCAAAAAATTATGTTACCTGGACCTGGCTGGTGTAGCTCAGTGGATTGAGCGCGGGCTGGGAACCAGAGGGTCCCAGTTCGATTCCCCATCAGGGCACATGCCTGGGTTGCGGGCTGGGTCCCCATGAGGGCCATGTGAGAGGCAACCATACATTGCTGTTTCTCTCCCTCTCTGTCTCCTTCCCTTCCTCTCTCTCTAAATTCAATAAAATAAAATCTTTAAAAAAAAATTATGTTACCTGTACTTTCTGGGTGATCACCCTTTATAGGGTGGTCATACATGTCCACTTTGGTCATTCATTCCCATCTTACTTCTGATGGTTTCCTACTTATTTTTTTTAACCTTAATTGTTATTTTGTAGAACTTTGAAAATAAAATTTCAAATTTCATCATAGGCATTCTTTTTTAGAAGGAGTATTGCTGCGGTTTCCATTCCGCAAAATCCGTGGTGACCGTGACCGAACGCATGAATGAATCTCACGCAGAGACATGCATGGAAGAGGAAATCCGGTGCAATGGACCCTTCCCTTATCGTGGGAGAGGGCCCTGAGCCTCAGGTCCGGGGGTTTTTATTGAGGATTCGGGGCACAGAGCATCAGATTGGTCTTCATTAACTTATGCATAGGTTATATATTCAGGCCCAGTGGTAGACAGGACCGGGGGCCATACATTAAGAGGGCAGATATGTAAATTGAGGGCAAGCTAGCTAGGGCTGCTTACTCCAGAACCATAAATGTTGAGGCAGGAAAAAGGCCTGGGCATTCATTAGCATAAGCCCCTAGATCCAAGGGGAAGAGACTCAGCAAGGCAGTAAATCTTTAAGAAATATTTTGGCCAAATTCCCCTACAAAGAATTCATTTTCCACAAATATGAATTTTGTGCATGCCGACTTGGGAGATTTAATCATGTGGAGACTTTGCTCACACGCATGATTCCCAGGGCTTCACTTCCTTCATGCGTGTGAAAAGAATTCTCTACAGAGTATAATTGAAAGGAATAGAAAATGGAAAATTGAGAATTTGAGATAAATTTGCATATATAATCCATTGCCAGATATTCTATTTCATTTTAAAAATTTGTGACACTGTCAGTTTTGCTGTTCATGAGTCAGCCTTAATAATGTATAGTTGTTGGAATGATAACCTAGGGGTATTATTTAATAATTTCTAAACTGTTGCTTTAATCTGGATTGTTGACATTCAGGTAAACACATAAAGTGATAGATTTAGAAATTTAGAACTTAGTTTTTAATACCAAGTCTATTTTTCTATTTTGGATCAAAATTGTCTCTTATAATACTCAGTATTGTGTCTTGTATGTGAACCAAGGAAATTGATATTGTCCTGTTTTGACTATTTGTTTCTCTTTGTTTAGAAAGTTTGAAAATGCATTTCTGGACACCAAAAATTTAATGTACTGCTAAAGTACATTTGTAAGACATGAATAAGAGAGGAACATTCAATTCATAGTAGATTTGAACAATTTCCATGACAAAAGAGTGGTTCTTTACTTTAAGAAGGATAAGAATAATTTTTCTTTTCTTTAGATGATTGACATTCTGGAATAAATTTTTTCAACCAATAAGAAAACCATAAGCAATTATTCAAAGAGGAGCTCACAGTGGTACCATTTAGTGAGAGAGTGTTCATAGATTAGAACCTGTAAGAGTACTATCTGCCTGATACATGCACAATAAAGTGATTATTGAATTAAATGGGAAGCCATGAAGGAGAGAAAAGAAGTTTTATTTATGCTTTTGCATGTATGTCTAACTTTAACTTCTCATTCCAGTTATACAGCTTTGTGATTCTGACAGTCATATTGTTTCATATAACAAAGTTTATCATTATTAGTATCTCCAGCAGTCAATGGTGCCTTACACATTGAGAGTCTCCAGATCTTGCTTCTTTGTGTGCTAGGGCAGCCATTACAAAATATCAGACTGGGTGGCTTAAACAACAGAAATTTGTTTTCTCACAGTTCTGGAGGCTGGAAGTCAAAGACCAAGAGGCCAGCAGGACTGGTTTCTCCTGCAGCCTCTCTCCTCAGCTTGCAGGTACCACACTCATTTGCTGCTGCTTTGTAAGTGTTTGACCCTCTGTGCATATATTCCCTGGTTCCTCTTTCTGTTTTTGTAAGGACGCCAGCCATATTGGCTTAGAAGCCTACTCTAACAGCCTCATTTTAACTTAATCACCTCATTGAAGACCTTATCTCCAAATACAGCTATATTCCAAGGTACTAGAGGTTGGGACTCCAACGTATGAATTTTAGGCGAACACAATTCAGCTCGTAACAGTCATCCAATCTACTTAATCCTACACTTTCCACCTTTGTGCCACTGAATATCCTTTGACACACTTTAAAGAATAGTACTTCTGCATTTTCTGTCAATTTTGACACCTCCAATTAGAATAGTTTTGGGGAAAGAGGTTCTGTGAATTAAAATAGGAATCTAGTCCAAAGCAAAGTCTACTTTAAAAGCAAGGTCTACTTGGATAAAAAGCTACACTTTGTCAACCGTGAGTCAGCACAACAGTGCAGGTTTCTTGCATGAATCACTTGGTCCCCTTACCGTGAACCTGCCCAAAATCATACTCTGACAATGAAAATGGCTTAGAGTCCCTCTACCATTTCTCATTTCTTTCTCTTCTATACTATTAGGCATATGTTTTCCTAAAATTATCCTATAGCATATACAGACATAGAAAACTACGTAAACTAAGTTCAATTCCCAAGACCTCTTTCTCTCACATCAGAGCACATGATCACTACACATATACACATCCCAAAGAACAACCCAGGGTTTGCTAGTTCTGTGATGTTAAGAAACTCACCTAAGCCTTTTACGCAATCTTTACCTATTTCCTATCAGGTACATTCCTTGCATTTCAACTTCTTTGCTCTGAATCTCAGAAAAATCTATCCCTGCATATTCCATGCCCTCAAGTCAGTTGGCTTCAGAATGGATTTGGCCAATGAGAGGCATAGGTGTGGTACTGGGGGGTGAGGGAAAGGGAGAAACTAGGCTGTTTCTTTCTTCTCCCTCCCCTCTTAGGGGGTATCTCCTAGGGCTATAGTTCTTGCAGGATTCTATCTCTCACAAGACTGGTATACCCTGGTTTAAGTTTCTCCTGGAAATCTTGCTTGCTTCCATCATCCTTCCAAATTAAGAATTATGATCAGTTCTTGAATACTTTTGTTGTTGCTAAACTCTGGTTTAACTTACTTTCCTTGTTCGGCTTCTCAGCTCTCCCATTACCTGTATAACCAATGCTTTGGATTAAGCATCCCTTGATTTAAATATTTAGAGAGCTTTCTGTTTTTCTGACATGACCTTTATTGAAATATGTTTTGGGGTTAGTTTTGTCATCTATAAAATGAGCATAATAATACAGCGTTATTTGATGATTAGATTATTAAGTACATGTAAAGTATTTAGACTACTATAAGGCAAAAAGTAAGTACATTATATATATTATACATATATATAAAAGTAAGTACATTATATTATATATTTATACATTATACAACATATAATTTGATATATATTTGATTATATATAAATATATAATATATAATGTACTTACTTTTGCCTTATATATAATGAGAAGTATATATTATATAATAATTGTATATACTAATATTATGTTATATAATTATATCATTATTTATAATTAATGTGTAATTATTGTATACATTATATTATAATGTAATTATATAATTATTTCAGTTAAAATAATTACACTATTTCCACAGAGAAGGAAGCTACGGCTTATTGTTTAAGTGAATTGCCAAGAGCACAACCAGAGCACCAAACCAGTCTGAATCCAGAGAGGAAGCTTACCTGACTTCAAAGCTTCTGCATTTGAAATCCCCTACACTGTAGACCAGTCATTTCTATGTGCGTTGGATGGGTTTCTGGAGGTTCTCAAAAACACTTTCAAGGGGTCAGCAAGATGCTTCCTTTACAACTATGGACGTATCTGTGTGAGACTAGATTGTCCTCATATACTTCAACCCAAACAAAATACGGTAAGAGATAGAATGCAGAGGCAGATTAGAGAATTCTGTTTTCTGTTAAATCAGACGTTAGAGATCTGCAATATGTCAAACTATGTCAGTCTTCTTGCTAATCCAAAGCTAGTTTTGTTCTACATTTAGATATTATTGTGCAGGAAAGAGGAGCCCTAGAAATGTGTGGATGAAAGAATAAAACAGAGAATGTGGTTCCACCTTTTCAGTAAAAGAATCAACAATGAATTATTTGAATGTGCTCTGAAAATGGTAAAGTACAATTCAAGTGTATGATATTGTTGTAAGTTATATTTTGGTAGTAGAGAATTGTGGAAGTTAGAAACTGGCTTTGAGCAATAACCATAGTGTATTTAATAAATACAATTTTATTACACTGTTACATATGTGCGTGATAACTTGGACAAATTAATGGGAATATAGTGTACATCTTGTTTATGACAAGTCCAGGTAAGACAAACCAATGATTTCTTGCTATGGCTCTTTCAAATTTCAGTACCATGGACAAAGTCCAAAGAAAGACAAATGATTATTACTGCCCCCCTCCCCCAGAAAAAAAAAGCTGGTGGGGAGTCAGCTACAGCAACAACGTCATGGTGTACAATGAGGAACGAGGAAACAAGGAGTAGGGAATACCTAACTCTGCCTAAAAAACACAGTCTTTGCTCCGACACAGTTTACAATCTGGTGGAGAACCAGAAATACTGACAACACAATATAAAATGTTAATAAGCAAATTTATTTACAAATAACTGGAAGTCAGAGGAAGGAAAAATTGACAAATGGACTCGGTTTGAGAAAATAAATCGAGGTTTCACCGAGAAAGTGACCTTTGATATAGGCCTTGGTGAAGAAAGAATGAAGTAGAAGTAATTGACAGACAGGGCCTCATGGACCAGCCACCTGAATGAAGGTACTAAGAACTTGACCTTTCCTTTACCTTTGTTTCACAAAAACTTGAAGTAAGTGGTCATGAATCTATTGTGTTTGTTTGACCCAATTACCTGCATGTGATGAACAGGAAATTCTGTAGCCAAAGCCTGTATAACAGTTGGGCTGGTGAGTAGAACTTGGCTGGGGTGGAAGAGGGCAGGAAGAACACTCTTGACAATGGCAGTCATACTTCTTGAACAATGCAGGATCCTCATTCCAGTTAAAGGGAATTACCCATAACTGTGAATATGAATGGCAACTTCTGGGAAGACGAGAAGAGTATCAGAATGTATAATGGTTCTGGAGAGAACCATTTTGTGTTATCTCCTTCTTTATGTAATCTCCTCCTTCTATACATGGTCATCAAATAATCTTACTCTGATGTTCTAAATTTCTCTGCCCAAATGTCAAGTCTTTCTTGAAATTCATATATCTGCTCCACATTTTCTTTCAACAATGTCATCAAACTAAGCCTAGTTCTAGAAAATATCAGCACTTTGTACCAGATCTATCAGAGGCTGTGATTTGGGCAGAGGCAGCCCACCACGTGGACCTCATGTTTGGAGTATTGGCCGTTGTGTCTCGGTAAGTGGTGCAGCCCCGCCTCCTGCCACAGAAACCAAAATGCCAGATACTTGCTCCCTCCAATCCACAGAATGAACTCTGCCAATCAGATGCTTGCTCAGACCCACTGAATCTTTAGCTAGTGAGGTAAATAAAGAGATAATCTACAATTCTTTCTGGTGATAGATGGGAATGTGGGTGGTGGAAAGGTGATGGTGGAGGGCTTCTTGAGTGGTGTCCTGTGTCGAACCAAGGGTGCAGCAACACTCTGCACTGGCTGCTTGAAGGTTAGTTTGTTAGCTGCAGTTCTTTTTTTTAATTTTTTTTAAAGATTTTATTTATTTATTTTCAGAGAGAGGAGAAGGAAGGGAGAAAGAGCGATGTATGGTTGCCTCTCACATGGCCCTCACTGGGGACCTGGCCCAAAACCCAGGCATGCGCCCCAACCCGGAATCGAACCGAGACCCTCTGGTTCCCAGCCCGCACTCAATCCACTGAGCTACACCAGCCAGGCCTGTTAGCTGCAGTTCTAACTCTCCCCACATACTTCTGTGGTTCCTACCTATTTTCCACATTGAAATTTCTGTCCTTTCTTCTATTCTGTCAGCTGCCAGATTGGTTTCCAACACATTTCTTTCTTAAAGATGAAATTGCTTTCTGTCACTGTTAACAAGGAACCCTGAGTGGCCCAGTTTTTTCTAAGTATCAGAATGTATAATGTAACTGTCCTATCTTGTAGTACTTGTAATTGGACAAGTTATACGGGAAATGCATTTTAAGAATGTCCTAACAATTGCTGAGTGACAGGCAATGACATCTCAAAGGAAGGATGTCTTTATGATTGAATATGAAAAAAGATACATTAATTTGAATAGCTCATGTGGACTCCCAAACCCAAGAGAATAAACTTACATTAGACTCTGCAATTCTAATGCTTGCTAATTATAACCAAAACATGGCTGGTTAATGGATCTAACTTATTCTCCAGTTGGGAACAGTCACAGAAAGGAATAAAACTAGGATGTGGGGAGAGTAGTTTGTTAGTAGAAGGACTGAACATAAAAAGCAGAGTACTGCAAAAAGGAATTCATCCATGAATTTATTCATTCAAAGAACACTTAAGAAATACTTATGTGCTGAGTGAAGGGAGACACAAAGAGAACCAAAGAGGAGTCCAGCTCTCAAGAAGTGTATGAAAATACAGACATGTAAAAATGTAATGTAATCATACAAAGCTATCAGAGTTGCCTAAAATATTTCATACACTTATGAATTAATTTTTTATGGTTTGTAATAAGTTACCATAAACATAGTGGCTTAAAATAACTTGCTGTTATTATCTCAGTTTTCCATGTGTGAGGAGTCCAGGCCCACCTTCACAGGGCCCCCTGCTCGGGGCCTCACACAGCTGCATGCAAGCAGTCATCAGGACTTGGATCTCCACCGGGCCCCGGTCCTCTTCCAAGCTTACGTGTCTCTTAGCAGAATAGATTTCATGCAGTTGTAGAAGTCATAGCAGTTTTCTCCTCCAAGGAAATTCAGTCTATAAACTTCTTTAACAGAGCTCATGTGATTATGTCAGACCCACACAGGATAATCTCCCTTTTGATTAACTTTAAAGTCAACTGGTTAAAGACCTTAATTGTATCTGCAATATCCCTTGACCTTTTCTATAAGACATAATCTCAGGAGTGAGATCCTAAAACATTAGCCATATTGTATTGGTTAGAAGCAAGCTGCAGGTCCTACCCGTACTAAAGGGAGCAGGGTGGAGGGATAGCACAAGGGTGTGGGTCACTGGGGGTCATCTCAGAATTCTGCCTACCATGGCCTGGCACTATCTTCAGTCATAAATGTAGGAAGGAGAAGGAAAGTTGAGTAAGTGACAAACCAGAGAGAAAGGTCGCTCATACTATCAGCCTAGCCCTTGCATTGCAGTAGAGGCCTTCTTTTGCCTTCAGGAGTCAGGTCTTAACCCAGTTGCCCAAGAATAGGTAAGAGGCATTTTAAACTTCATTCAACAAAGGTTTGTGCTATACATTCTAGTCCAGGGAATCCCAGGAGAATATAAGAAGTTTCTGTCTTTAGTGAATTGATAGCCAAAGAAAGAGACAAGAACATGTTTCTATCCAACTTGCACTGGCAAGTATTCAGATTAGTAGTGATTCAACAACATTTTTTTTCTTTTAAAACTAATGTATTTATCGCTGGTCACTGTGGCTCAGTGGGTTGGAGTGTTGTCCCATAAGCTGAAAGGTCATGATTCAATTCCCGGTAGGGGCACATGCCTAGGTTGCAAGTTCTGTCCCCAATCTGGGTGTGTACCAATGTCTTTCTCTCTCAAATCAATAAGCATGCTTTCGTGTGAGAATAAGAGAAAAAAAAAATGAATGCATTTACCCTCTCTTCTCAAGCCCCCACATTTCTCCATATCCATGAACATGTTCCCTTCCAAAGATAAGTTCTTCTCATAATTCAGAAAATTGAGCCTAACCTCAATTTAACTAACACTAATGAGCTTCCATATGTATGAGATGAGGAATGGAGTCACCTATTAGCTCCCTTATGCACCACATAACATCTGGGTAGTACCATAAAGATGTGAAAGGGTTTTGGTCCTTTTCATGAGAACTAAAGATACAAGACTTACCTTTCATTGCCTGAGTAATGTACCTTTTGCTATGATTTTTATAACTGTACCTACAGAACAGTCTGTGAAAGCCCTGGTTTACTGCTTCCATTTTGCTTTCACGTGAGAAGATGAAGGTGGCTACTGCTCCCACCATCTTCCTGGACAGGCTGTCCTACCCCCTCAGGCAGTGCATTTTGCCGTTGTGGGGAGGGTGGGTCTTTGAAGCTTCTTTCTGGGCATTCAGGGTCTTCCCGAATTTGAACCACCTCCAAAGTGATAGATCCATGGAACAAAAAGAAAATGTTTAAAGTGCCTTACCATATTGGATCCTGGGATATTTTCGAGAAATGTCCTTGCCCAAGTACTGATCAGGGGACTGAGGTTGTCTAAAGGCTAGAAAGGGCCTTACTTGTAGCACTGTATCCAAAAGAGGGAAGTGATGGGACACCGGATCTTCATGGACATTGTGCAGGACCCGAACACGTGTATCCTGCTGAGGGCCAACAGAGAACAGGAGACAGAGAACCATGGCACTGTCCCATGCCTATCACTAGAGATTGGGAACCGCTCTATAATGGGACTCTTCCTGTATCTAGTTAACCACACATACGCAAGGCTTACCGTCTTAGCTTTAGACTTCACTGTTTGCCCTTGCAGGGATCTAGGGGTCAATTAATTCATTACTGTGGCCTTCAAAAAATAGAAGTTAATTGGAATATCATATTGTTGTCACTTATGACATTTGGTCAGCAAAATAAAAAATTTTAATGACCACATAATCCTGTTATGTTTAATTTTATTTCCCAAAACCCTTCCTCATTATAACATCAGGTAGTAGCAGAATGACAATTACATTTCTGCACAACTCTTGTCAAGAGGAAGCATAAGATTCCCTCACCCCCAATCCCATGCATTTCTGTCATTGGTGGAAATAAAAGTTATATTTTCATGTGAACATTTTTTTGTCCTCACCTGAGAACATGCTTATTTTAGAGATAGGGGAAAGGTGGGCAAAAGAGAGGGAAAGAAATATTGATGTGAGAGAGAAACATCGATCGGCTGCTTCTCACATGCAACCCTACCAGGGATCAAACCCAACCGTGGAGAAACCCACAACCTAGGCATGTGCCCTGACTAGGAATTGAACCTGCAAGTTTTCAGTTTACAGGACAACACTCCAACCAACTGAGCCACAGCGGCCGGGGCCATGTGAACATCTTAAGAGAAGGCAGTAAGTGCAAAACGGTAGTTATAGCTTTTACAAATTCAGGTACCTCAGCCAGACCCCTGAGACTGATTTAGTAGGGCTGGGTCTCCTGCATCTGTATAGACTTTTGGAATAGATAATACATACATATAGAGTCAAATTTTAAATTTCAAAAGAATTTACAGAGGAAAATTTTTATTTCATCAAATCTTTTTTCCTGTAGGAGACAGTTGTTCTTACAGTTTTTTTTCTATCCTTTGTTGGGATCCTGGCATCAGCAAGACCATAGCACTGCGCATGTGCAACAACCCTGTAGCAAAGCTGCATCAGCCAACCAGCACTGCGCATGTGCAACAGCCCTGTCACCAATAAGCTCCCCGTTGCCCATAAAAGGCATATAGTCCCTAGAGCAAGAGGACCAATCAGTAAGACCCACGACTCCACTGAGCTTCTCCAGCAACGCCCCTCAGCCAACCAGTATATATACCCGTGATCCTCAAATAAAATTTGCAGCTTGATCAGAATCTTGTCTTGCTGCCATTCTTCGCGCCTCCTGTCCCTCTCACTCCTTCACTAACAGGTCTACCCCAGTTGACTGCCCTGCTGGTCGGGGCAATCCTTTGTTCATTTATGAGCAGATAGAAACCAGAGAAAAAGGATAGTATCACACACACACTATTCTTTACCTTGCTCTTTTTAATTTGATAATATATATTGAAAACCATTTCATGCCCTTAAAAACACATACCCTCAGTCCTTATCAGTAGATCATACACTGGTAAAAATCTGTAATATGCCTTTGTCTCTTGCAATTTCCACCTGGGCAGTTCTGTGCTGCAACCACACTGATTTCAAAAGGTTACATCTAATCCACATTCTCATTATTGTTATCCACCAACCCAAATTTGCTTAGCAATCTATGTTTGCTACTTTTTTGTCATTAAAAATACAGAGTTCATATGGGACTGGCCGGTACACTGGGACACTTGTCTTAGCAGATCTAGGAAATAACTATTCCTCATAAAATTCTAGCCTTATTACTTTCACTTGTGATATTTATCGTGAAGTTAGTTAACAAAAATGTAAAGTATTTTGTTTGCAAGTATTTAGACTTTAAACTGTATGCTTAAGGGCAAAGTATGAATCAATTATTCAACATAAAAAAATGAAAACAGACTTGAATATCAATGACTAAGAATTGGGATTTTTAAAAGGATTTTACTTTACTCTTGAAATTTTTATTTTGTTCAAATGCATATAGCTAGACAAGAGTTTAAGAAGAGTCATTTTAATCTCCAACTAATTTTATTGCTTCTTCAACTTGAACCAAAATTAATCTGGAAATTACATTGAATAGACTAAAATGATGGTACAAGCGCACACACACACATCAAAAAGCCTCATATCTGAGAATCCCCATTTACAGTTAGTAACATAGGAACAGTAAAATAGTTTCCATCTTACTTTAGTTCGAATTTACCCAGCACAAGTACTTTGCTGTTTAAATATTTAGTAAAGTGTTTAAATATTAAATCGAAAACCTCTGTGATCCTAGACATGCACTAAAACAAATTGGAATTGGTTTCTGAGTTTCAATGTTACTATTCTTTTTGGAAACAACTAGAAAAAGAAAACTAAATGACAAAAACAAAAAAATTGCACACAGAGACATCCTCAAAGCCAATACAATAATAAGATATATGCACTGCATATTAGTAACCAAAAATCTACATATTCTTATTTCTCAACACAACTAAATACACACTTATTACATATTCTCACTTTGGACTAAGTGGTTGTGGTCCAAGTAAAATATACATAGTTGGGGATTATTATCTTTGTTTCTTAGAAGTAGAAACGCTTTTTAATTTTTTCTTTTTGTTTTCTTAGTAGTTTGGTCTTTCCTCACATAAAATTAGCATTTGAAAAGAGGGTATTTTATGTTTTGTGACACAAATAGCACTTACTGTATTTACAAAGGTATGTAGTTGCGTCTCATGTTTTGGATAAAATGGTATACTAATAGTTGCTCATTTTTCCACATCTTAATTTGTTTTTTTACTAATTCCATTTTTATGATGATAAACAGATTTTTATTCGCTTTCCTTTACATCTAGATGACTATCTAGCCAGTGCCCCAAATTTAATTATAAATGTGAGTCATAGAATGAATATGAATAAATCACAGGATTAGAAATAGATTTTTCCAACTTTAGTAGAATTCAAAAAGAACTCTAACAATCTCTAAATTTTAGTTCAAGTCCATACTAGTTACACAGTAAAAGTGGTCTGGTCTGCATTAATTTATTGCCCTAACTCAGACTATTCTCACTTTTAAAAGACAGTGATCATTTTTCTCAATATTCTTGTACTGTTAGGCATTCTGTTTGTTGGCATATGGTCAAATACAAATGTGTGTCCTATTTTTTAGAATGGGATTTAATTTGTAAACCTTTCTTATTATTTATCATTTTTCCAGGCATTTTAATTATATTTTAAAAGTTTAAATTGATTTTTGTAACATTGGGAAAATAATTGTACCTTTGCTTGATACTACATTAGAAACAATCAAAGTGGGTAGATAAGTTTATTTTCTCAATAAACAGACATATAGCTGAGGATATATGGAATTATTCATAGTTCAGGACAATTCTGTCAATAGAATAGAGACTTTTAGAAAACACTTTTAAAAATTGAGATTCATTCTCATTCATTCACAACCTTTTTTTAGATGGAGGGATAGTTGATAGTTTAGAGAGCCGTCTCAGACTTTATGAAGTACTACTTGGAAATCACATCTTTATCCTGTAATACACTATCGACACTAGTTCTCACTAAACTTATAGTGCTGTGGGCTTACCCAACACACTTTAAAAATAGAATCCAAGAGTGGAAAAAAAGAGGCCTGTGATATATTAACTCTTCTCAACCAGAATTATGCCTTAATGTGAACTAGACACCTACACTATTTTTCTTTCATCAAAGTCTGTTGCCATTTAAGTTTGGAAATGACCATTTGAATGAATATCCATTCAAAGATTCAAAGGACATTTACATTAGTCAGGCAGTGGCTGTTTCAAGAGTAAATAAGAAAACCAGTCCTTGCTCTCAGAAAGCTTATTGTCTACTAGAGATAAGACACAAGTAAATACAGTGATACAAGTGCAATGATAGGAGAATGTTCAGGATAACAAAGACAGATGCGATCACCTCTAATGGGGAAGGCCAATGTAATGGACTGAATGTTTGTGTCCTCTGACAAAATTCATATTTCGAAATCCTAATCCTGCACGTAAGGCTATTAAGGAGTGGGGGCCTTTGGGAAGCGACTAGGTCATGAGGACAAAGCCCCGGAGAATGAACTAATCCTTATGAGTGGATTAGTGCCTCTGTGGAAAAGGCCCCAGAGAGCTCTCTAGCCCTCTTTTCACCATAGGATACAATGAGAAGTCAGCAGTCTGCAACCCAGAAGAGGTCTCTCATCAGACCTCGACCATGCTGTCACCTTAATTTCCAACTTCCAGTCTCCAGAATTGTGAGCAAATACATTTCTGTTCTTTTTTTTTTTAAAGATTTATTTATTTTTTTTTTAAATTTATTTTTAGAGAGAGGGGAAGGGAGGGAGAAAGAGAGGGAGAGAAACAGCAATGTATGGTTGCCTCCCACATGGCCCTCATGGGGACCTGGCCCGCAACCCAGGCATGTGCCCTGACTGGGAATCCTCTGGTTCCCAGCCCGCTCTCAATCCACTGAGCTACACCAGCCAGGGCCATTTCTGTTCTTAATGCGACTCAATCTATGGTGCTTTCTCACAGCAATGAGAACTCTAAGTGAAGTCTTTTAGCAGCAATAACACAAATTGTATCTCAAGTTGAATGGACAAAATGGCATAAGCCAAGGCACAGAAGCTGAAGTATCATGTGCTTTCTGGGAACAAGAGTGCTGGTGGGCAGCACGTGGGGGTGGCGGGAATAAGAAGAGTCCAATAGGAAGTAAGGTGGGGAAGGCTGGCAAAGTCAGGTAATACAGAGCCTCGTACCAGGCAAAGATGCTTGAGCTTGTCAGACTTTATGTTGGCTATCACTTACTTTTGATATTTTTAAAACTATGTCTAGAATTGGAGTGCCTTTTCCTAAGAAATATCATGTGAAAACTCAATGCATAAATTATATGCATATGCAGCCCTCTCGATAGAAGTCAGTGTAAAATACCCAAAGCCATTGTAGTACTATAAAGATCTGTTTTCAATGTTTGTCACAAAAACACATATATACAAAGAGCAGGTACCATGTTCTTTGAATGTTGAGAGTGTCATATCCACTCAGCCTTTGCCAACAAAATAAAAGTTTTAGTTTAGTTGTATAAAAATATGAAGAAGTACCACAATAAAGGCGATTGTAGCAGTAAGAAAAAGCAGTCTATTGTTATTTTCTTAACAACAGACATCCCCCCGTCACCTATGAAGAGACTCGCTTCTGTTTGGTAGGGTCTTGAGAATCAGGTTGGGTGCCATGCTTAGGGCTGGGGAGATAAGCTCCTAGACAATTATAATAGGCCAGGAAATGACCGAAGCACCTGGGATTAGGGCAGTGCAAAGAGTTGGGGAGGGTGGCTGCAGCAAGCACCATTAAGAACCTGGCAAGACACGGCATAAGGCTTGGGAAAGGAGACACAACTTTGGGACAATTTTCAAAATTAGAAAGTAAATGGAGACACATTTTGGGGACAATTTCAAAATTAGAAAGTAAGTGGGAATAAGTAATAAAAAACAGTATGAATAAAGCAGCAGGGGAATAGATGGTAATAAGACTAATTTGGACAAGTTGAAAGTGGCTATGGAGCTAGATAATCACAGATAATTCAAAATCCAGGTCTGGAGTAGAGGAGATATACACTTATTTGGCCATATAGTGAAGCCATTGGTGTTTGTGTGTTAAGGCCCTGGGAATGGATGAGTCTGTCCAGGAAAGTATGAGCTGGAGCAGGTGGACACAAAATGAGGCCATGAGGGAGAGTAAGAAGGAACAATGGGAGAGGTAAAAACAAAGTCAGAAGAGAAGCTTGGCAGGAGACCAGAGGGGAGAGTGCTCCAGCAGGGAGGGGACGGTCAACAGGGCCAAATGTGACAAAACAACATCTAGCCTCTCGGAAACCAGTCCTTCCTCCATGATTCATTGAATCTGTCAGCACCACATCAAGACTCTAATCTCTGAGAGTCAAGGCCTAATACCTTTGCTTGACTCATCCTGCTTCCTCATTCTCCATTCTTAAGGCGGCAAGATCTCCTTTTCATTTCTTAATATTTATCCCTTTCTTTCTAAGCCCAATTTCATATGCAAGTCCAAATGCACCTAACTGACACAGACATTTCCTGTATGTTACAGCTGGGCCCAACTTCTGAAACACTTCTTTTTATTGCGCCATATTTATTTTCTTCCATACTTTGTTTTTTAACATGAAAATTGTGTTTTGTTTAGGAAAATGAGCATCTATGTATCTAAGTATTAAGAAATGCATGGGAATAATAAACAAATTTAGGATGATAATTTTGATATTTTTAAAACTATGTCTAGAACTGGAATGTCTTTTCCTCTCTGCAGAGTGTGGGACAGTTATGATTAGGGAAGGGAATGCAGAGGTTTCAACTGCCTTAATGATGTTTAATTTTGAAGTTAAGCAACAGGATTATGGATTTCGGTGTCTGGACCTTTAAATAAAATAAACAAAATATTTAAGAAATACTTTATAATGACAGCACCCTGAATTCCAGTTTTTGAGGTCTTCTCAATTGCAAATCCCACTCCCTGTCTTATTTTATTTTCTACAGTCCCTTACAGTATTTTCTTTGGGGCCCATCTCTTCTCCGTATCATGCAGAAAGGTCATTGTCATGTGCATTTCTTTACCATCTTCCATCATAGCGGCCCTTTTCCAGAAATGCTTCTCCACTGAGTCAGGTATTCTGTTCTAAAATATATGTTGCTGATTTCTCCATTGTATATGAACTCTTTCTTCTCTGAAATCTCAGGACTCTGTGTGTGTGTGTGTGTGTGTGTGTGTATGTGGTTCTTATCCATCACTTCCTAATCTATCTGTGTGAATATTTTCTTACTATTTAGTCCAGTAATTCTAATCTTGATTGTAATTGCACACTAGAATTACTTGGGCTGCTCTTAAAAATTATTGGTGCCTGGGTCCCAACTCATGCAGTTCCCACTTCAAACAGGCCTGACTAACAGAATTTGTAAAAAACTTTCAAGGTGACCTAATACCATAGTTATGCCCTGATCATGCTGTAAGGACAGGGGCCACCTTTTCTCAGCCATGTCTCCACCAGCACAAACTTTCACACACATGAAATGTGAAACCCAAGCTCAAATACCAATTTCAGTTACTGAAAGTAGGAAAAGCTACTAATCTTAAGAAACCACTGCACTATTTTTTTCTGACATTACAATATATTGAAAAGTCCACTTAACAGTAACTTGACCTTCATAGTTCAGTGTCATGGATATTTGGAAGCAGGTTACCTAAATGTGCAAACATGAACAGCTAGACTGAAATCAAACCCTGCCTGAAATGATGTTGAATACTGGTGACCAAGGAGTCAAGGTTGTAAATAAGAACTTTTAGTTCCAATGTTTGACAACAGATCCTTAATCTCAAAAGGGATCAGAGTGGCAGTAAGCAAGTGTGAGGATATAGCATGAAGAATATAGGGCATTTAGTTTAAAAAAAAAAAGACAATGAAAGACCTTTAAAAATCGGTCAGGATGCTGTGAGACAGTGTGAAATATGTAGAATCCTGTTCTAACTCTCCTAATGAAATACTAACTGTACACATGCTGGGCCCCCAGAAAGCCCCAGGCATTCTGCTGGTCCTGAGCAGGGAGGCACTGGGGGAGACAAGGCTCTCGTCCCAGTCACCTACGAGTTATGAGGACCAATAGCTTCACAGATTCCCAGTCCAGACAAATAGTGGTTGGAGCAAGGGGTTGGGGTGCAACAGGAGAAAGAATCAAGATACAGAAGGAAGAACATGAGCTTTGGAGCCAGACAAGCCTGGGCTTGACTCCGTGGTCCACCTTTACTGCATGTGTCACCTGGGGCAAGTTACTCAACGTCTGTCTGCTTGCTCATGTGTAAAGGAGGGCTAATCACAGCTCCTTCTCGCTGAGTTACAGTGAGGATTAAATACCACATGTAACATTTATATAAAGCTCAAAAACAGGCAAAATGAACCTTGCTAGCAGAAGTCAGGATCATGGTTACTCTTGCAGGGGCTGCGGATTAATGACTGGAAGGAAGTACAGAGGGCTTCTGGGGCTTGTAATCTTTTACCTCTTGATTTGGTGCTAGTTACACAAGTGTGTTCACTTTGTGAAAATTCAGTGAGTTCTACATATAAAAATACATGTAACACATATACAGAAATGTTGCGCTTTGCTATATATATGTTATAGTACAATGAAAAGGTTTCAAAATAACAGGCAAAGTGCTGATTTCAGTGTGGTGCTTGGTAGGCATGCAACAAATGCCAGTGCCCTCCATCCCCAGTCCCCCACCAAAGGAGACGAATGGGGGAAACCTGCCAGGTGACAAATACCAGAAGAATAGGAGCTCACAATTCTAAGCAGTGAGGAAATAGCTAGGCTGAAGGAAGAAAAAATATTAAAAGTATGTAACTTATTTTGCATTGCTCTTTAGAGGCCAAATGGTATTTAAATGCCTGAAGTTGTTTTATCTATATTAGTTGTGTTAAAATTGTTTCTATTTGCAATAGTCTTTTTTAAAAATAATTTTTAAATTTTTTAAATTGTTCAAGTACAGTTTTCTGCCTTTTCCTCCCACCCCAGGCCAACCCCCCAGCCCTCCCTATTTGCAATAGTCTTGAGAGCAAGAGTTAAATGATTATTTACATTACTGGCATCCAGTAAAAATGAGAATGAATTTTTAATCCAATTTTTTGAAGGAAAATGAGTAGATCTACTAGATAGCTTTTAATATGTCTTCCAACCCTTCGAGTTTTTAAACTAAATTTCTATTGCTTTGTCTTCAAGCTCACTGATTCATCTCATGTCGGCTGATGAGCCCATAGAAGGCATTCTTCATTTTTGTCACAGTGTTTTTGATTTCTTGCATATCCTTTTGATTCTTTCTAAGATTTTCCATCTCTCCTTACACTGTTCTTCTGTTCTTGCTCGTTTCTTCTTTTCCATGAGGGCTCTTACCATATTAATTAGTTAATTTATTTTATTAAAAATTGTTTAGATAATTCTGTTTCTTCTGTGTCAACCTTATTTCCATTTTTTCTTATTGTGACCCCTCAGGGGTTGTTCCTACCCACTGAATGGCCTGAGCAGTTAGACCTGCAGACCGGGCTTCATTGGCGGCCTGAGCACTCCAGTCTTCAGTAGGAAAATGCTGAATGGGCACAGAGGGCACTTGCCAGTCTTCAGACCAGTCTGTGATCTTGGGTTGAAGAGCAGCAAACTCAGGAGCTGGAGCAGTCCGTTCACCCTGAAGTTCCTCTTTGGTCACAGCCTTTTCAGCAGCAGCCTGCCCTTCATTTCCAACCCTTTCAGGGTCTCTGTAGAAGTAGAGATTAGCATGACTTGCCATGGCTGCTCACAGGTGATGGTCTGGTGCATGCACAGGATTTCCCAGGCCAGTATCCATCACATCAGGCATGCTGAGTGAGCTCCCTTGTTGTTGCACGGGATGGCAGTGTCCACATAGTACGGAGAAGAGACTGTTACACAGAGCAATGGTAGGTGGGTTAACATGAGTTTCTGTGAGACACTGGTGGTGAGCCACTAGCTACTGATCTCAGCAGCTTCTAGAAGGCTGCTTGGATCTGGTTCCAAATTCCAGGAGTGAAGCAGCCAGCAATAGCAGTGACTGCAGTGGCAGTAACAAACTTCAGTGCGGCCCACTGGCCAATATTCCTGGGCAATATGACATTGACATTAGCCAGGTTTTCAAAGACAACCATGGCATGAGCTGCCAGTAGAAGCTTCTTTTCAGATTTATGATCGATATGCCATCACTTTTCCTATTGCAGATGTATTGTTCCATTTGGAAGTTAAGGTTTGTGCCACCTATATGAGCTCCTGCTGCAAGAAGTTTGAGGACACCCTCCTCCTTCATTTGAAGGACATCAAAGGATCAGGACACTGTAAAAGTTTCTTTTAAGTTACGATGGGAACCCTGTATAACACCATATGGATCCCTCTCTAAGTAGTGTGGAAAAGCTCGTCACAGTTATTCTAAACTCCCCGTCTGATAATCCTACACCCGTGTCACGTCTCAGTCTCGTTCTAATGCTTCCTTTGTGCCTTCAGACTATACTTTTTCTTGCCTTCGGCAGGCCTTGTAACTTTTGCTGTTGAAAGGTGAATATGATATGTATGAATAATTAGAACTGAGGTAAACAGGCCTCTAGTGTGAGGATTTATATTAATTTTTGATGTAGCTGTAGGTGCTAGAAGCTTCAAATTCCTTTAGTGTCCTTGTTTTACTTTCCCCCTTGACACTGGCCTTCTCTAAGGACACCTCCTTAGAGAGTTTTCCCTGTGCAGGGCTCACAGGGGTAACTGTCGTTAGACTGGAGCCCTGTTGGAATGCGAAGCATTTGATAATCTTTCAGTGGAGTGTCTGTGGTTTGGTAGGCCTTCGTCCTTGGACTGTGACCTTCACAAATTCACAAGGGTTTCTCTTCTGCAGTGATTTTCAGCCTTTTTTATCTCATGGCACACTTGAACTAATACTAAAAATCTGTGGCACACCAAAAAGCATATATTTTTCCTGACAAAAAAAATGGGTATAATTTTGATTAATTTATGACTGGTGGCCATCGTTGTGTTGGCTGTTGTCAATTTTTTTTTATTTGACAGTATAAGGGAAAAGAGGTCAGTGCCCCTGACCAAATAGTCAGGTACTGAATGTTTTACCATTTCATGAAATTTTCTGCATAGGTTCCATTAGTCAAGAAAATATTTGTTCTCATTTTATGCTGTCAGTGTATTTTGGATATTAATGTATTTCTTTAAATAATTTATGATATCTGAAAACTCTGATCAAGTTTTTCTGACTTTACATTTTTGAAACTATTTGTTCTGGTTTCTTAACCTAAAATATTTTGAAAATCACATATAATTTCACAACCTCAGGATTATTTTGATTGTTGAAGCTTCTTTGGAATAAAGGGAAAGTGTTGTTGCTGATAGGGTTTAGAACGTGCTACCCCCAAATATGGCGCCTTGGCATGTTGTTTTAAGTGGAAGAAGTTTGAGAAATGGCAGGTGCTGAAAGACCTCTCTGCCCTTCTCCCCTGAAGCAGGTCGTGAGACTCTCGTGTGAGAGATTTCTCCCCGTACCCAGAGAGGAGGAGTATCCTTATTTCTGAAAATGAATGAACAGGTTTTGCTAAGTTTCCCCGGTCTGCTACACATAGATCACACCATTTTTGTCCTGTAACATTTTCCCACAAGTTATAACTCTTCATCAAACTTAGCATAAAAACACTTAGATTTAACTGCTTTTTTGGCTTTCACTTTCTTATCACAGCTCTCAGGTCACATAAAATTTATATTAAATACATTTGTATGCTTTTCTATCTGTCTGTGGTTACAAAGATCCAGCCAAGAACATAGAAAGGTAACAGGAAAAATATTTTTCCTTTTCTACATACAGATAATGAAAGCTTTATTTTTGTCTTCTATTTTGGGTTTGTTTGAGGTGGTCACTTAGAAATGTTGTAACACGCTACCAATATTACCCAAATTTAAATAATCATTATTTTGGCATATTAGACTGAAGGATTTCCTCATCTGAGAGGCTCTATGATCATTTGATATCTTGTTTCATATTCCAGGCCAACTGTGGGTAAGAGATGGGACACTTTGTCTAAAGCTGTAATTTCAATCAGCCAATCCTGGGAAGCAGGGTGCCTTGGTATGACTCAGTCATCTTGGTTATTTCTGGAATTGCTCTATTAGTACAGGCTTAAATACATAGAAATAAATTTAAATGGGTCTGTATTTTTCGTGGAAGTAAGCGAAAACCCTGAAATTCTGTAGGGCAATGAAGAAGGTAAACTGTGGAGCATAGTATTTCTGGATGCTGTTTATGAAAAATGGAAACTGTAATTCCTTACTTGTTGCAATGGAATGAAATGCTATAAAAAGGCCCCCAAATATTTCATCAATCTGAAAATCTCCTGAGTAGGTATCTGACTTGCCTAAGAGGGGAGTCTGTGAGATTTCTCTGAGTCAGTTCGATCCCCTACTCCTTCATAATTATTTCATATTTGCTTCTCTACGAAAACCTCTAAGACCTCCACATTCCTCCTCATTATTAACTGATGGGCTTGTTTCTAATTTCATGGAAAATAGTACCAATCTTCAAACCTATATCTGTAATCATGTACCCTGTATTTTCTTCTGTAGTTCAACTTGATGGATCATCCTTGGTGCTAAGTCAACTACTGCCTCTTATTACCTCTCACTTGTTTGAAGACTTGGCTAGTGCAATTGTCCCCCTTCTATACAAAAAAAGGAAAACAAACAAAAGAGGACAAAAACTCACCCCGGCCAAGGTGGCTCACTTGGTTGGAGCAGTGTCCCATAGACCAAAAAGTTGTGCATTTGATTCCCAGTCAGGGCACGTACCCAGGTTTTGGGTTTGATCCCCAGTCGGAGCATGTACGAGAAGGTAACCATGTGATGTTTCTCTCACATTGATGTCACTCTCTCTCTTTCTGTCTCCCCCTCCTTCTCTAAAAGCAATGGAAAAAAAAAAGGGTCCTTGGGTGATGATTAGAGAGAAAATGAAAAGAAAAATGAAAAAAAGGATAAAAAAGGACAAATACCTTGATTTTGTATCTCCTTCAGCTCCATTTTCCATTTCTCTTTTCCCATTTACAGCCAAACCTCTCAAAAACAATCGTGTCAACTCATTTCCTATAATTCCTATTTTCCTACACTCTCTTGAACCTACTGCAATCTGCCTGTCTCTTTTTCTCCATGAGAATTGTTTGTTCAAGGTCACCAGTGACCTCCATGTGGCCAGATCCAATGGTCGATTCTCAGTCTCAGTATTGCCTCGCCTATAAGCTGCTTTTGGCATCAGAATAACTTCTGACAAAAATGATCATTCCCATCTTCTGGAGGTACTTTCTTCCTAGACACCATGACTCTCTTTGCCCTTGATGACTTCTGCCTCACTGGCCACCGTTTCCCAGTGGTCTTTGAAGGGTCTGGTTCTGCCTTACCTTGAGTCCGTCTGCCCCAGAACTATTTTATTCTCTGTGTATATTCACTTCCCAGGTAATGTCATTTAGTTCCATCGGTTTCATGACATCTCTATAAAAATTCTAAAGTTAATATCTGCCTATTCCACATGGGTATCTACAAATACCTGAAACATACATTATCTAAAACTGAACTTCTAATTAAACCTCTTTCTTCCCAAGCCTCTGCATTGTATACATTTGGATATTGTTATTTCCTAGGTACTAAATGCCAAAAACAGAGAGGTGGTTTTCAATTTTGTTTTTAAAAATATAGTATGATAGAGTTTCCCCAGTGCATACTCTGCCTCTTTAAGTGAAACTTTCTCTTATTTTAAGGTGATGAGAACTAACATACTAACGTAGGACCTTTTTCTTCCTCTTTTTATTTTTTTTTAAAGCAAGAGACTCTGGTTCTATTATTTGGGCTGTGCATGGCAGTGGGCTCAGTTGGGGCCTGGGACCCAGAATTCAGCTTAGTGCAGGCAAGTTTATCTGGAACACTAAAAAATGATGACTTTTACAAAATGATTGTAACTTGCCAATGCATTTTGGGGCAGACTTCAATTAGGCAAAGTGCCACTTACTTTTAGTGTGATGGCTACTTTTCCATAGAATTTAAGTCAAAATGTAAATGCTAATACACCATTTGACTATTGTCTCTACCGAAAAGGATGTATCTACAAAGCCATGTTTCCTTAGCATATGTGGAATAACTTTATAACCAGCAGACTATTGCTGCATTGCCCAAGCCCAGGGTCTCCATTCATTCATACTGAATTCCCTGTGCAGGGCATTTTGCAATTCCAATGGCCCTGACCATTTAATCTATTCAATCTGTAGATATAGATTAGTTTTGGCTAGTTTGCATAAGCACTTTATTTTTCTTAAGAAAATGAATCCTTATTTTGAAACCATTATTTTGTTTGGGTAGAGGGCTGGGATAGAGCCTTGTAAATAGTAAAATATTTCTCAATAGCAGAAGAAAAATACTTATGACTTTTTAAAAGGATATTTACTATTTTAGGAAACCAACCTCAATGACTAGATGGGAAGTAGAAATGGCAGTTTACTTGATGTTGATAATTTAATTTTTTTCAGAAAAAATTGCCCCTAACTAAAAAATATCATAAAACAGCAGTTGTATTTAAATATTGTTAGTATGTTACTTTCGATTATTCTTATGTTACTCATTAAGTATTTCAAAGTGAAGTTTATAACCACAGTTGCTTTCTACCCTCTCTTGTCTGCACCACAGTGCGCTGTTCCCACACTTGAACAGCATTTTCAAATCAAGTTGGCATATTTTCTTTCCTAGAACAGCAGTAGTGGAAATGTCTGGGAGAAAATGTGTATGGGAATGAGCATGAAATATCATATTTCTCATACTCTATTCTTTATTGCAAAGTTATTTGTAATCTCCATAGACTTCACTTACTTTTCTAATTACAATCACAGCCCTCTGAAACAATACTTGCATATTAAAAGCAATCTTTTTAGACTGAATCCTAATCTTTACAATGAATTGTGAGACACACATCAAATATTTTTTCAACAAAAAAAACCTTTCATTGAATAAGCTTTGAAATAAAAAAATATATGGATATACACTAGAATATTGGAGAAGTGGAGGAGGAAGAGGATGTCAAAGGAGAGATGCAGGCTTGGCCGGAGAGCTGGAAAATCAGAATCTTATCATCTGTGAAGAGAGGGGAAGCGTGTTCCCAGGAGGAAGTTAGCAACCATGTCAGACAAGTCTGAGAGTTCAGAAAATGAATGATTGTGTTGCCACCCTTCAAGGCCAGGCAGGTCCATGGTATTCGTGCAGACGCAAAAATATTCACGGAGCCTTTGGAATGTCTGGCATGCTTTTATTCACGGGTGGGCGAGCCATGCACGCTGCAAGCTGTGTGTCTATCTACATATCTCATGTCGTGGCTGCTGCTCCCCAGCGTGGCACCCATTGTGGCACCTGTCCTTTTGCATGCCTCTCCCATCATCGCCCCCGGCAGGGAGTCCCTACCTGTTTAAGAACTAGAGGGAAACAAAGCCAGCAAGATGCCAGAAATTATAGAACATAACAATTCTGCACATGCGAGCCCACTTCATGTTCTGGGAACAGTTTATCGGACCCAGTCTCAAGGCCATGAGAACACTGGTTATCAGGCCCCTCCAAGGCTGTGGGAACACTGCTTCCCTTAGGTACCCAGACAGCTGGGTGAGGAAACCAGACTGCCTCCACTTACCCTACAATGACTGAAAAACTATTTGATTTCAACAAAAAAGTTGTTATCTTTAGAGAAAGCAATTTTACGCAGGTCTACAGGGAGCATTTGGAACTCAGCCAAGAATTGGAGGTAAACGGGGTGTTAGAAAGTAGAAAAGTCTGCTGTAGAGCAGTCTGTAGAGAATTGTTAAGAAGTTGAGTTGGGAAAGAAAGAGAGAGGAGGAAGTAGCAGAATGGAGAGGTAGGCCTGGGGTTGATATTACAAAATTATTAAACATAGGAGATATTAGAGAGTGTGTTTAAGTATAGAAAAGAAGGATCCCGAAGTTAGGAAAAGACTGAAGACTCGAGTGGGAGAAAGGAAACTGATGCAGCAGAGAAATCCTTAGGTGGCAGAGTGGATGGGATCAGATGGGATTCGGTTTTAGAGGAAAAGGAACCCTACGTCATTGTGACCAAAACGAGAAAGGATTAATGGGTGACAAAGGTAAAATTGGAGTACATCTCCAATATCTATGTTAGGACTGAACATTTTTACACATTGCTATTTGCTCTTTCTGAAATGCCCTACTCCTCTCACCATGTACACATATACTCCTAGCCATATTTCCATGCATAGTTCAAACAGTATTCCCAGAAAGCCTTCCGTGGCAGGTATGTGCAATCTGCTTTGGAAGTTTCCCCTTGTGCTCTCAGATGCAGCTTGCACATACTTGCTCCTATAACAGGCATTTGCTTGTCAATCTCCTCCTTCAGATTGAAAAAAAGCACATGGTATTTGCATTTGTATCTTACAGCCAAATGGATATAAGGAACCTTTTCTGTAGTGGTTACTTTAATGATCACTTCGATCTAACTGAAATGAACTGCCATAGCATACTTTGTCTGAACGTTGTGAGTGGCGGGTGTGGGAATGGTAGGTAATCTCCCCTCCTCCTCTGCTGTGAATTTCTGCTCCTGGCTTCATTCACTTTTAACCATCTTCTCCCTGCAGCTGTTCTCTATGAGATTGGCTTTACTCCAGGCTTCATGAATGTGCCTGCACCAATCCTCTTTCTTTATTAAAACAAACTGCCCTAAGTAACAGATTTTTCCGAAATGTTAGGGCTTAACGGAGAAATGCAGAAATGTGCAGAACAGGAATCAATTCAAAGTGGGATATCAAAAACCACGATAAATATCAGCTTAAAGTCTCATTGACAATCAGTCCTTACTCTAGGGAAACTCTCACTTGGATCTCTTTCTCGTGAGAACGCAGCCTGCCTCCCCGTGCAGGGACTGCCCAATCCTTATCTCTCCCCAGAATCCCTTTTCTACTTTTCTCCCAAGCCATGGCATCATTCCTCCCTGCAAGGACTGTGGTAAGCAGAGTAATGGTCTCTCTAACATGTCCGGGTTTTAATTCTCAGAACCTCTGAATACGCTGTTACATGACAAAGGGGAATTCAGGTTGTAAATCTCTAACATTGACATTTCTCTCCCTCTCTCTCTCAGATGAATAAAAACATATCCTGAGGAGAGACTAAAAAAAATTTTTTTTTTAAAAAGAAGATCTGGAATTAATCAGGTGTATCCAAAATAATCACAGGGTCTTTGAAAGTAAGGAGGGTGAGAGTATCCATTGCTGGCTTAGAAGATGGAAGGGGCCACAACTGAGAAATACTGGTGGCCTCTAAAAGTTGGAAAAGGCAAGAAATGCATTCTCCCCTCAAGTCTCCAGATAGAGACTCAGCCCTGCTGACATCCTGACTTTAGTCCCTAAGACCTGTGTGGGCTTTCTAACTTACAGAGCTATAACACAGTACATTTGTGTTGTTTTAAGACATTAACTTCTTCTTTTTTTATAATTTACTATAACAGCAAATAGAACACATACACAAGGACCAAGATAGTAAATCCACATTCATTTTGATATGACATATCTTAATTTTTTTTGCTCAAAATCTGCCTCAGCCCAAGTCCTGGGACTTTCCTTTGCCCAATTAAAAATAATGTTAACAAACTTTCCTTTACATAATAGCCATCTATCCCTAAGATGAATGGAAAAGAGCCTTCTCATGTTCAAGACCTTTTCTATTTATGACGTTTTTCATTTCTATCATAAATACGCTGTTCAGTGTATGGCTCCAGCAGTAATACTGTCCCTCTTCCAGGGGACATTAAATACGCTCATGTAAACTACACAGTGCATTTTAAATGAGTGTGTGTAAATAATATGTCTGCTGAAGGGAAGGGAGAAGAAAAGTTTGAGAAGTAGGAAACTTTTAAAATGTTAATTTACTAAGCTCTTCCAGCTTGACTCTTACAACTCAGTATTAAATAGGGGCTACATTGAAAGGGCAGAATATTACATTTAATGATATTGAACAAAAACATCATACTTATAACTTTCAGTTATTCATACGGAGCTTTCTATACAGAACATGAATAAATCCTAAGGCAATACTTCTCAAACTTTTATGTGTGAACAAATCACATGGAGGTCCTGTTAAAATACAGACTCTAATTTAGTAGGTCTCAGTGGGGGCTGAGATTCTGAGGTTCTGACTTTTTAAAATGTTCCTAGATGATGCTTATACTGTTGGGTCCTGGGTCACGTTTTTAAGTAGCAAAATCATAGGAGACCCTGAGGGTCATAGTAGAATCTCATGCTTAAATTCTGGGCTTCTATAAACTAAACATATTAAAAGTACATACTCATTAAATCTCAGTTCATGTAGCAAAGAGAAAATTCTTTAAAATTATTTGGAATTAAAAATAATTTCATAACAGGACCTTAAGACTATGAATTTCACTTGTGATTGCTGATGGCGTCGTGACTGTGATTATGACAAACTCTGAGTGCCACCCCCAAGTGTGCGTCGAGCACATGTTTCCAGGTGAGTTTCTGCTAGCTATGGTAAGAGCTTTTTCACCTATGTACCAGGAAGAGGTTGTGTTAAGAGGTCAGATGCCATTAGCTAGCTCCCTTTCCCACCTGAGAGAGCTGCCAAATCTCTAGCAGAAGACTTTTGTTGGCCGAGATTCCATGTACAACAGGTTTCTGGAACAACCGTGCGACAAATATGATCCTGTTGTCTAGACTTAACACATATCGAAGGCCCCTAGTAACATCGACACACCCTGCTCTCAGTCTTTCTCCCGCCGAGCTCTCCAGTCTTGTCTCGGCCCAGTCTTCCTCCTTCACTGCTTCATCTCCAGCCACACTGACTTCTTTCAGTTCCTTCAATATTCCATTCTCCCTTCCACCTCAGGCCATGTTCATGTTCTTCTCTCCCCAGAAATACAAATCTCCCAAACTCCTAACTTTACTGAATTCCTAATTACTCTTTTCCCATCTCAACTCAAAAGTCACCTTCATGTCAAAGACTTCTTTGACTGCTCAGACTAAATCATGTGTCCTTGTCACACACTCTCAGAGCTTCTTCAAATGCACTTATCACAGTTCCTAACCATGTACATGGGTGATTGTTCAAACATACTTTTTCTCCTTAGATGACCATATATTATTCCACAGGGTTAGTTCCCCACCACTACTGTACCCAAATTGCCTAACACAGGAAAAATCATTTGATAAATGTTGAAGAAATGAATTCAAAATTTGCTTTTTTAATTGGCCGTTTAGACTGCCATCATCAGAGCCAAGGAAAAATTTTCTAACAGGAAAATGGCTGGCTTGGAAATGAAATTTTACAACAAACTTTTTAATTCATTGATGACTGATATGATAGGCTGGTCAGTTCTTCCATATATGATCCGTTCATTTGTTCCTTCATCACCAGAAACTATGTCAGGTATGCGCAATGTAAATATGGACCTAGCAGGCTCCTCTTCATGGGCAGCTGAGCCTAGTCCACAGATCATGTTGACTGTGCAATGCTTGAGAGACTTGAGAGAGGTTTGTGCATAGTTTTCATTTGAGTCTAAACCTATGATTACAATGGAAAACATGCAGTCAGGGAACAATTAGAATCCAATTCATGTCATTTCTAAGATGAAGCCCAGTGTGAACTGCCTGTTCTATGTTTTAAACAACAGGATGACTAAATATTATTCCACTGTAATGAAGCAAGACAGCCTTTTGCCACCTCCTCCTCTCAACTAAGTGTTGTTTACAAATTTAACAATGATCAGAATCTGTGTTATGTAAATGCTTAAAGAAAAATAATACCTATACACTTCAATGCACTAGAGCAATAACATTTCCACTGTAATTGGATTTGAACACAAGGCAGACACTTTGGTGTTTTCCTTAAAATCACAAAACAGAACTTTACCTGTATATGTTTTTATTTTTTAAATTTATTATTTATTTATTTATTTTCTCTTTTTGTATTGTTGTTCAGGTACAGTTGTCGCCATTTCTCCCTCACCACTCCCCCCACCCCACTCATCCTGGCCTCCCACTCTCGATCC